>JADZMA010000470.1:0-34493 GCA_020796225.1 Arion vulgaris
CTTTGGCTTGTGTAAATCTTCCACCGTTCTATTTTGCTGTTGAGCTTTGTTCTCCAATTTCTCACGTCTTTGCTCTATCTATGTCTTGATTTCGTCGTATTTCATGTTTACCATTTTGCCGTGGTAATCCTTCTTCATTGACGGAACAACATAATCCCTAGTTCCTTTTCACTTACTCAGATGAAGTATTTTTCTTCTCTAATCCTCAATCTCTGAAGTTTCCCCACGAAATGTATCCTACCACAGAATGTATGTAAACATGCTTCATTAGAAGGTATCTGAAGAATATATACGCAGGTAAATGTCTTGCTGATCTTTTCAAACCTGTATGTCATTTATAAACATCGTCATCATCAACAGATGCCGTGCCGGTTGGCGTAGGTCATCATTGATCTCAAATCTCTGTCTTTGGTATTTGCTATTAACTCAGATGTTGACGCTCTATCGTGCAATGAAGTCAGGCTATCCAAAATATCTCTCTCTCTCTCTCTCGTCTAACCTCGATTTTACCGGTTATCACAATGTGCTCTAAACCTTCCCTCCTCATCACATGTCTGAAAAATGATGACTGCCTCTTTCTTATATTGATGATAAGCTTTCTCTGTGTCTTAATCTCATTCAACACCTCAATATTAGTCATTTTAGCAGTCCATGGTTCTATCATTCTTCTGTAAACCACATCTCTGTGGCCCTCAGAGATTTTTCAATCTGTGTTTCATTGTCCACGATTTACAAACATCGTAAATGTGTGAATTTTCCCAGTGAAATCTCTTACCAGCTAGTCACGACAGAGATGAAGTTTTAGTTTAGTTTAGTGGTCGGATCATTATCACTGCACGTCGAACCAATTAATCCATAAGTGCTCCGATCTCCTCATCAGTATGTCTCAGCGTGTGGTGACTAACGACCCCGGTTCTTTGTTGATTTACTATTCTTCTTTCGGCTACCAGCATAGTGTTCTTGTCTAGCTACACAGGATTTGACTTGGAATTCTTGCAGTTTGGTTAGTGTTCTAGATTCACCACTATTACTTGAATCATGTACGATCTCTTTCCTAGGGAAGGAGATGAAGTGTCTACGCAGAACGCTGGTAGTATCGAGGAGAACCGGCTTAGAAATGAAGGCATGAGGAAAAAAGTGCAGTACTGACATCAACATCAGTACTGAACTTCACAGAAACAACAAATTAAACCGTTCAGTCCATAGCAAAGACAGTGCACCGCAAAGAAAATGTTACTCGATACAGTGAATACAAAGCAAAGACCGTCCCGTAAAATGTGGACCTGCAGATAATAAAAGCGACGAAAAACACTATTTATGAAGCACATACAAAAGCCCGTTCTTGAAATTTCTTCTTAACCTGACGCTTGAGGCATAAACAGGATTAGAGAAAATAATTTAAAGAAGAAGAAGAAGAAGAATCACTTATCTTCATCTTCTGTTAATGTTTCTTGTGTTTGTTTCAAAATTCGGCTTGTTCATTTACAACATCACTTATTTGTAAAGTCTGCTATCTTTAGAATAGATATCAGCCCGCTTGTCCAGCGTGTTCGTAGCGCGCGGGACGACAGGTGCAAGCCCCCTATGGGTGCGGTTCTATTCGCGGGCTGGCAGAAAAGCCACAGTTTCTCAAGATTTACGGTGTTCGTGGCATCGAACCGAAGGGTTACGATGTTCATGGCACCAAAGCCGAAGAGCTAAAGCTCGAATGCTTCTGGATCGGAAAAACAAAGAAAGAATGGATGTCAATTAAAATCCTCATCAACTAAAGTATTCATTATGTACAATCATCATTCTCTGTGATCTCTACTCTCTCTACACTTGTCAACATCAACGGAGCATATGTCTTCAACAAACTTCTTCCAGCTCTTCCTCTCTCCTGCCATCCCTTTCAATTCTTCCCATGTGTTTACCTTATCCTTGTAATATCAGCTTCCATCTCTTCTCCGTGTATGTCTATGCCTTCCCCTACTCCTCTTTCCCTGCGGGTTCCAAAACAGTGCCTGTCTGTAATACTTCAGTCGGTCTTCTCAATGTATGTCCTATCCATCGCCATCGTCTCTTCCTGAGCTCTTTCTCCACTAGTATCAGCTTAGTTCTTTCTCCACTGGTATCAGCTAGTTCTTTTTCCACTGGTATCAGCTTAGTTCTTTCTCCACTGGTATCAGCTTAGTTCTTTCTCCACTGGTATCAACAGTTCTTTCTCCACTGGTATCAGCTTAGTTTTCTTCTCCACTGGTATCAGCTTAGTTCTTTCTCCACTGGTATCAGCTTAGTTCTTTCTCCACTGGTATCTGCTTAGTTCTTTCTCCACTGGTATCTGCTTAATTATTTCTCCACTGGTATCTGCTTAATTCTTTCTCCACTGGTATCAGCTTAGTTCTCTTCTTCTCACTGGTATCTGTAATTCTTTCTCCACTGGTATCTAGCTTAATTTTCTCCACTGAAATATCCAAGCTTAGTTCTTTCTCCACTGGTATCAGCTTAGTTCTTTCTCCACTGGTATCTGCTTAATTCTTTCTCTACTGGTATCTGCTTAGTTCTTTCTCCACTGGTATCTGCTTAGTTCTTTCTCTGGTTTCCTCGTTCGTAATCTTATCATACCATCTCAGTCCCTCTATTCTACGCAACCATTCATTTATAAAGGGCTGTAGTTTTCTTGTTTAAAAGGGTTTAAAAGCCGACGGATTGTCTTCATTGCACCGGGTTTTACCCCATCTGGCTCGGTCCCTCTCAGCAGAAATGGCACGCCACCTGCCGAGAATATTGCACAAAGCACGAACTCCGTAGCTCCGGCAAGTAGTTTTTCTTGTGGTTTCTTTTGTTGTCTTTCATGTTTCCGAACTATAGAACAGCACTGATTTCACATTGGATTGAAAGATTCTCAGCTTTGTGTTTGTTCTCTGTGATTTAATTCCAAGAAAAAATCAATATTTAAACGTTGTATATTTTCAGAGAAGGCGTGAAGAGACAACAATTTGTGACAATCACAATATTAGATAGATAGACCTCGTAAAGTATGTTTAGTATCTCCACGTATTAAATCTGAGGTCGTGACAAGATAAGATAACTAAAATATGAATAAATAAAAAGTAATTGATATCTTTTACGCGCAGGGGGGCCACGAAACAATTATCGAACATACTATCTATATAAAGTGTCGTTCCCAACATAATAATGAGAGGACTACCACTGAGTTAGTGATTATAAGATTATTCGTATCTTAATACTGTTTTGGCAGCGTACTTTTAATGAACATACGATACATGCTTGACTTACCAGATATGTTTTAGAAGACATGAGTTGTCAAGGTGAAGGTAAACTTACATGTCACTTTTGATAGAAGGTATCTAATGAAAGATTGACATAGATGGTATCTGTTGCAAGGTTAACAGAGAGGTGATGGTATTTATTGCTGTGTTGACATAGAAGAGTTGGTATCCACTTCAAGGTTGACATAGAAGGTATCTACTGCAAGGTTGACATAGAATGTATCTACTGCAAGGTTAACATAGAATGTATCTACTGCAAGGTTGACAGAGAGGTGATGGTATCTACTGCAAGGGTTTACATAGAAGGTTGGTATCCACTTCAAGGTTGACATAGAGGTATCTACTGCAAGGTTGACATAGAATTATCTACTGCAAGGTTGACAGAGAAGAGATGATATCTACTGCACGGTTGACTTAGACGAGATGGTATTTACTGCAAGGTTGACAGAGAAGAGATGATATCTACTGCACGGTTGACTTAGACGAGATGGTATTTACTGCAAGGTTGACAGAGAAGAGATGATATCTACTACAAGGTTGACATAGAAGGTATATACCTGCATCCCAATTAAAAACAAATGTGGAGTAAAGGTTAACTCTCAGCGTGTTCGTAGCGCGTTGGACGACGGGTGACAAACACCCTGTGAGTGTCGTTCAATGTCGGGGATGGCAGAAAAGCTACAGGTTCTTCAGAATTACGATGTTCGTGGCACGAACCGAAGGTTACGGTGTCCATGGCACAGCAAAGGGCTGAAAACTCAAGTGCTTCTGGATCAAAAAGGGCTTGTCGATGGGGAAGTTGATAAGACGCTGCGCAAGTGACCACAAGACATGGAAATCTCAAACTTCAAGACCAGCTTGGGCCGCAAAAATGGTGCTACAGGAACGCGGTTGGTCTGCAAAGCTTAGATCCTTTACTTGGGGATCTAAATTACAAAGTACCTCGAGTTGAAGTAAAGTTCGCCTGAATTACGAGGCCACTGTTGAAAAATGAAAGCATGCGATAACGCAAAAGCCAATCAGAGGCGCCATATCAGTCGCTATGGTTACGCTAAATTCATAAACTGGTGTACAAAATCCCCTCCCCCCAACACCCCAAATATGTATTTGCATTTTATGTCTCCGCCTTGCAAGAATTGTTGCTCAATTATTATGTCTTCTTCTTCTACTTCCAACGCTCCACATCGATCACTTGTTAACCCACTCTTTGTGATTTGTATGTGATCTGAGCCTAAGAGCGATTGTACGTTGTGCCAATTATGCGCCTACAAGTAGACCAGCACATTCGATTTGTATTTACTAGCGTAGATTCCCTAGGCTCATAACTCAGTCGCCTCTTACGACATGCCTTGTAGGTCGCAGTCTTACTATTCTTTGATCCCCCTTTGTGGGCCGGACCACACAAGCGAAGTGTTATGTCAATGTTTCCATCCTACTTTCGTCTTGTATTCCTTCCCATGAAGATCTGATATAACAGTTTCTTGAGTGCATGTTAGAAAAATGGACATTGTGTTCTGAACAAATAGTTTGTCAATTGACACCTAGATGATACCTAGATGACACAATGTCAACCTTTTAACAGTTTCAATACATCTTGTGTTCAGCTCGTTAATTACGTTTACAGGAGCCATACATTATTATGGGGCTGTGTCAGATGTTGCATTCATCATTATCTCTGACATTATCTTCGTGTGGTCGACATTTGATGTTTCATTTAGGAGTGACATAAGCGAAAACGTGATTAACACCTTTCCCACTTCTTGACATTTTAATCAGTCTGTTAGTACTTGTTTCAATCATGCCTGCCGGCTGTGGCAATCATATTCTCTCTAGCTATTCTCTCTCTCTCCTTGGTGCGGTTAGTCAGTTCTGACGTCGATCTTTTGTCGAACCACGATATCAGATCATTCAACATCATTTCCCTCTGTTTTCCACAATCTCTCCTTCCCTGAATTTTACCTGTTGTTACTAATGTTCTAAACCTTCTCTTCGCATTATATGCCCGAAGAACCTGATTGTCGGATTCTTATTCTTTTGATAATGTTTCTTTGTACGCAGGCCTGTTTTAAAACCTCATCATTTATTTGTCCTTGCTGTCCATGTAATTTCCCGCATTCTTCTGTAAAACCACATCTCTGTGGCTTCCCAAACTTATTGATTGCTTGTTCATTGTCCCCAAAACGCTGCTATACATACGTATTGGTTCAATATAGCACTGGAGTACTCATTTCCAGTGTCCTGGTAGTGAATTCCTCCTAACATGTTTTGATTTCCTTAAAAGATGCTTTCCTTGAGCTATTCTACTCTTAATCTCTGTTTTACATCTTCCATTTGATGTTAGGAATGTTCCCAGATACTTGAATCGATGGACGTGTTTCAGTGTTGTGTTATTTATTTTGATATTGCATTGTGGTGTTTCCTGTTTCTTAGAGATAACCATAACCTCTGTTTTCTTTATATTCATCCTTAACCCTTTCTTTTCACTTTCTCTTACTAATACAGTATGTCTATCAAGTTTTGTAGATCGTGTTCATTTGTAGCTATGAGAATTGTGTCAGCGTATCTTAGATTGTTCATGTTTTATCCGCCAACTGTCATTCCCTCCTTCTTTTTGTTTCATTCTATCGATATCCTCTTTGTATTTCGAGAAAGAAGAAGAGTTGCTGCAATCACTAACACTCAAGTCCATCAAAATCTCCTTTGCAAGGTGGGCGAGGGTGGAAAATCTTTTCTTGCCAGCTTATTATGTATTCGTTATTCTATATGTTAATAAAAAGTGGTTATATATTTTCTATTTTTTTACTTGTATGTCTCTGTTTCACGCCGATCTTTGTATGCCTCTCTAGTGTATATATGTCTGCACTTTATTATATATATATATATATATATATATATATATATATATATATATATATATATATATATATATATGTGTGGTGTGTGTTTGGGTGTGTTATGTATCTGTGCATGTATATGTGTTTATGTGTGTGTTATTGTGTATCTGTAGTCATGTGTCAAATGGGGTGAAGAAGACACCTTCGTACTATACCCAAGTTATGCTCGATAATGCACAAAAGCTGGTAATATAAACAATGAGTAAACATATAATAATAACATAAACAAATAAAACTAGCAATCAGGAAGTAAAAACAGCGACAGAAACTATCTAAATTATCTTTCATTTACATTTGCAGTTATGTCTCTTATACATCATCATCATCAAATAGCTTGTCTGAGCAGAGCTTTGCCTAACAGTGGATTAGAATTTATCTCATAGGCCAGATGTCCCTTCTGCAGTCGTTGTCTCAAATCATCAGTTACATCCCATGGAATCCATCTTCTCAGTGGTTTTCCTCTTCTCCTCTTTAGCGGATGTCTCCTTCCATAATGGTATTCTTCAACCTTCGCGTCTCTTTTATGTCCAAAACAATATTTCCGATTTTCCCATTCTTTTGTAGCATCAGTCAGTTTTATTTCATTTTGAGTTCTTTCTGAATAGATATATAGTGGATTCTCGAGAAGGAGTTAATTCTTATTTTCATGTTTGTTGGCCTACACGTTCTGATATAACCCAATAAAAGGTTCGCCTTAGGTTGAAAGGGAGCGTGCCTCGAAAGCTAAAGGGCTTTAATCCCCTACTAAACAAACAAACAAACTGAATAGATATATTTGTTATCTTCTTTGTCCATGATATACGGGTAAAATTCAAGGAACGAGATATCCTGGAAGGTGAAAGGGAGAAGATGTTGGTTGGTCTGACATTGTCGAAACAAAAGATCGACGTCAAAACTGATTAACTGCACCAGGAAAGAGTTGTGGAGGACAACATCTCGCAATGCCGGCAAGCATGGTTCGTGATTGATTGAATTGGTCTGCCCGTGGTGCCAAGTTGCAAGGGAAGGAAAGGAATAGTACCAGTGCGATCCACAAGGCATGTCGTAGAGGCGACTAATGCTTGAGTACCTGAGAAGTTATCACCAGTAACTAAAAAGCATCCCGCGCCGTCAGATGTTCTTGCACTTACGATGTAGGCACATAGCAGCACAACGTACAGTGATCTTAGGCTCAAAATCACATCAGAGCTGTTAACAAGTGGTCGATATGGAGCGTTCGAAACAAAGAATGAATTAGTGCTGCTTTCAAATCCTTCTGTATTATTATTATTATTATTATTATTCCACTAGTTGTTGAGTTAATATATTCTTTTATTTCAGGTGGAGAGTTTAACTAGATTACAGATACAGAATAGACAGTACAAGAACATAATGCCCCAGTGTCCAGTACTGGCATATTTGACCTTCTCAACCCCTGTTCTATTTGTAACCAAAGGTACAAGGAACCAAAGGTAAGCACTTTTATATATTTTCTATTTTGTTCTTCGATTCTATGTGGGACAGATTAACATAATGTATAAGTGTTCACCTATCGACTAGGACACAAGAAAGGTGTGGGTTCAATCCCACAATCAGGCCTAACACGTGAGAGAAGGATTGACCTCCTACCTCACATATTATGACCCTAGAATGTGAAGTGACTTACATACCCTAAGGTTTAGAAAATGCTACAGGACATTTTGTTTTATTAGCATCTTGCTACCTCGGATAAATATGCCATCTAGGTAGCCCAGAAACAGGTTATACAGCCTGCTCAGACTGCACAGTGTACATGTCAGACAAACACAGACTTCAGAACATCCTGCAGTCACTTATCCCATGTATATACACAAACAGAACGAAAACATGGTCTCATAACCGAAACACAGAGCAAATATGGAGAACTCTCGAGAAACTCTGGCATGCAGCTTCACAGAGTCAACACATTTCATAGTTTAGACGGTATACGGAAAGACCGAACTCAAGAAAAATAAGAAGAAGAATGAATTAAAATCTGGCATATCTTCTGCTGACGTCACCATCAACCTGTCCCTTGAGTTCCCTATTTTCTAGAGCAAAACTTATATGTTCAGTAGTTTGACATTGCTTTGTGAAAGGTGTGGTCTATTTTCCCGTCGTAAAATCAGGAACAATTTGCTTCAGGATTTCCATGGAAGTTTAGACCAGGTACACTTGGTTTGTGATCGAGCTCACTACCCTTAAGGTCAGCCTTCTACCTACTTTAAAATACAGTAAAGATAACTAGACAAAGAACTAAGAGCCAAACTACTTTAAAATACAGTAAAGAGATAACTGAACGAAGGTGAAGCCAAAAACACTTTAAAATACAGTAAAGAGAGATAACTAGACAAAGAACTGGTAAAAAACCACTGTATAAAAACTTCTTTACATCTTTTATTTTTCTCCTCCAAAGTTTCCCGCCGGAGTTTGAGACCAAATTACACACTTGGTTTGTGATCGAGCTCACACTACCGCTTAGGTACAGCCTTCTACCTACTTTAAAATACAGTAAAGTAACTAGACAAGAACTGAAGCCAAAAACTACTTTAAAATACAGTAAGAGATAACTAGACAAAGGGTGAAGCCAAAACACTTTAAATACATTAAGAGATAACTAGACAAAGAACTGGTAAAACTACACTGTATAAACTATTCACATCTTTTGTTTTTCTTTCCTCTTCCATAATCTACTCTGTGTGGTGGGTTTTTTTGTGTGCATTCACTACAGAATATATGCCGAAAGTTGACTTCATTACCAGGTTTTACCCATAGCTCAGTCCTCTCCGCAGAAATAGCACGCCACCTGCCGAGTATTGCACAAGCACAAACTCATGGCTCAGTAACAATCCTAAGGGTCTCTAGAAAAACTACACTCGTGAACAGGACCGGCGAGATCCGGACTCGAACCCGACCTTACCGACTCTGGGCAAAGGGCAACACTTAGCCACAGAGGCCTTCCCTATCATAGTATATTTGGTATAACAGGCATACAAAAGAAACCTTATCAAAATAATAAGAATCAAACAGTAAAGTTCTTCGGGCATATATTGCTACGAGGACATTTAGAACATTTGGCGGCAAAGGATAGAACAAATTTTTAAGAAGTCGTAAGCAGAGGAGGAAGATGTTATGACATCGTGGTTCGACGTCAGAATCGATTAACTGCACCATGGAGAAAGAGTTGTGGAATACATTTGTCACCTACACCAGCAGGTATGGCACTTGATTGATACTACTAACACAATGATTTTGGATTTTAAACTATTGCTTTCAATGTTGCGTTGGTCTGATGTATCTATCTGTACAAATATATATATATTTTTTCATCTTCCCTGCTCCCATCACTACACTAGGTTCTGCCATGTTTGCACGTTCTGCGAACAGTGTCTAAGTAATGTCATTCCTTCTGAGTCGTTGTCAGTTACGTGTCGGTTGCCGACCGCGGTCTATTCTACCCATCGACGGCGTCTCAGCTCTGAGCAAACGTCTTCATCTGTCTTCTGCTCAACGTCTGCTCTACCAGGACAACTGTGCACCTGCAGTGGTTTCAATAATGTATTATGAGTGAATTATGATTACTACACGTCGGACAATACCGTAGGTGCTCTGATCCCCTCATCATCTCCAATCAAAGTACCAAGTGGCTCTAATACCAATTATTTATGGAATATTGAGGCAATTGAGAATGGTTGGCATCTCACTGTAACTACTCTCGTGTTTTCATATTCCCGGTGACGCCATGAGCGCCAGTTGTAAGTCAGATAAGATGGTGAGACTTACATCTGGGTGGGTACTGGTACAGACAATGATCAATCACCTTCATTTTTGTGCCCCTGAGCACACAGGAGTTAGGGGTGTGAACGACTGATAGTTGCGGCTTGACTGCAATATCAGAGGAGCTGCCATGAATCAAATGACATTCTTCACGCATTGAGAGAGTCTCTGAACAGGAGTTCAGGGCTGTAGATCACTCGTGACCAGTTAGAGAGATGGGTGTCGTAATGGTGCAGCTTGAAAAGAAGAACTTATACTAAATATGCAAAAATATTGATTAATCAACATGGAACTGGCGTGTTGGGTCGCTGGACACTGGATTGCTGAGACGGAGATCAAGCACCTACTGAACAATCCGGGTGCTTATGATGATAGTCCTCCCCTTCTCAAACTGATAAGCTGATCTGCAGTGGCTAAATCGTTTGCGCCGCCCCTTACTAGTCGAAGGTCGTGGGGTTCAAATCCTGACCTCGCGGTTCTGTTGAAAGTGCATTTTTTCACAGAAGACCTAGGATTGTTGCCGGAGCTGCGATTACTCGGCAGGTGCCGAGTCATTTCTAGAGCAAGATATAGAGAACTCTCGAGGAACTGACATACCCAGCTTGATAGAGCAACCCATCTCATGGTTTAGACGAATACAAACTGAATGTAAAGAAGAAAAGGATAAAAAGAATGGACAAAAAACCGACCAGAATGTCATACACTTCTTTATTGATCAAATTATTAATAGAGAATGGAAGAAAAAACAGGAAACAGAAACAAATGACAACATAAAAGTATGAGTTATGTCCTAGTGGAAAAAACTATCTTTACTGTGTGTAACACCTTTTTAGGGCCTTTCAGCCAGAGGATAGATGGGACGTGAGCCTGGGAAAGTAAGCTAGGCACATAGCTGGGTAAAATTATACGAAGTTGTTCAGATTCAGATTTTTTCATCTATGTCACAACATAAAAAATAATTCAGCCTTGCCGTGAATTTCGAACACAGGTCTCCCGCCTGGAGCCGCCCTCTATGATCCATTCGACCAGCTCCACTGGAAGAATGATGTCCTGGTGAAACGGTGCTTGAGGAAGTGAACTAATAGTAAAGACAAAACTGAAAAAAGCTGGCATGCAGAGTGCCCTCCTCCACATCTCCTCAACATTCATACTTGTTTAATGTTGGAGTGTAATAATAAGATCAAGACGAGGAACAGTAATTCCTAATGATGTGTTTCATTATAAGCTTCTGTCCGGGATGGGATAGTGAATAGGATCAAAACACCAAGAGGGTTGTAATAAATATAAAGCATCTGTCAAGGATGGTGGTGAATAAGATCAGACACAGAGGTTTATAATAAATATCTCAGCTTCTGTCAGGATGAGGTGAATGGTCAAAAGACACAGAAAATTTATAACCGTCAGCTTCTGTCGGGGATGAAATTTGATAAAGATGGAATCAAGACACTGAGAAGTTTATAATAAATATAAGAAGAGGCGGTCATCATTTTTTCGGACATGTGATGAGGAAGGAGGGTTAAGACATTGCCAACAACGGTAAAATCGAGAATTGGAGCAAGAGACGGAGGGGAAGACAGAGAGGGACAATTTTGGATAGCCTGGCTTCATGGTACAGTAAAGTGACAACATCAGTTGATAGCAAACACAAAGACAGAGATTTGGCTGAAAATCATGATCGTCTACTCCAGCCGGCGACACCCAGTAAGTCTGTTAGTTCTTTATAAGAAATAGCAGAATTCCGCATTACGTTAGATAAGATATACACTAGGAAAACCAGAAAATAGTATAGCAAGATGGGTCTTGTTATGAAACCACGAAAAGAAACGGAGAAAACTATAAAACACATATGGAGAGAGAGACACAGAATGAATAATAATTGGGAAGAAATAGAAAAACCTGAACGTGATGTCACGCAGTAGAAGTGATGTCACATGATAGAAACGTGATGTCACATGAAAACGTGATGTCACATGATGAAACGTGATGTCACATGATAGAAACAGAATCACAAATGTTTGTTGGAAGGCCTGCTGCCAAAGAACTATAAGATTTAGTTTTGCTTATTAAAGAATACAACGTCCAAGATGCAAGAAGTATTTAAAGGGTATAAATACGAATGATTGACTTTGTCACACCAGGTTTCCATATGGCGCGCAGTCCCTCTATACAAATGACACTCCAACTTCCAGAATGCTGTATGAAAGTCAAACTCTGGCTCCAGCAGTAATCCTAAGTATCTCCGAAATAAATGCACATGTAAACCTTCAAACGACGCAGTTCAGGATTCAAACACGACCTTCAGGCGCAGGTGCTTGTCTTCACCAGAGACCACCAACTCAGAAATGTATTATTCCAGATGATTTATTCAGAATACCACATAGACTAGCAAGCAGTCAAACAAGTTATCTGTCCAGTGTCAGCAGGCGGACAGACACCGGGCATATTCTGCAAGACTGTCCTCTCTGTGTGAGCTGAAGCAACATGTGGCCATACCTAGTGTGCCAAACTAAGCTTTAGAAACAATGGAATATAGGCTGGCTGCATTTATGGTCTACAGTAAACTAAACGCAGTCGCTGAAGAGAAGAACTATTAGAAGTATAGATACGCATATTTACAACTCAAGCGTGCCTGGTTTTAGCACTCGGCGGCGGGCCCGCCTGCCCAATATATTCGTAGCGCGTTGGACTGCAGGTGACTAGCCCTCTGTATTGTCTAGGTTCCAGTTCGCGGAGCTGGCGAAAATACGAGCTCCCCGATTCACGGTGTTCGTGGCAACGAACCGAAGGGTTACGATGTCACGGCGCACTGCGGCCAGGCTGAAAGCAAAGTGCTGAATCGAGGGAAAAACAACTCGGTGGCAGACAGTTTGGAAGCATTTGTTTCCGTGGAATTTTCTGAACAGTAAAAATAGACCTCACCGTTTAGAAACTAATAGTAAACTACTGTGAACAGCTATAAGTGGTGCCTAAGAAAATCAAACCCTCGTTTACTGTTAATGGTGACAGAGATTCAATAAGGATATCTACAATTTGCATATACTTCCAGACACATGGGTATATAATATTTATAACTTTATGAAACACACATCACTTTATGGAATGTGTTTTCATATCTATACACATGGGTATATAATATTTGTAACTTTATGAAACGTCACTTTATAGAATGTGTTTTCATTACAATCCACACATGGTATATAATATTTGTAACTTTATAAGCGTCACTTTATAGAATGTATGTTTTCATATATATACACATGGTATAATATTTGTAACTATGAAACACGTCACTTTGTGGAATAATATTTCATATATGAACACATGGGTATAATATTTGCCTTTATAGAAACACGTCATATGGAATGTGTGTTTTCATGTATAACCCATGGGTATAATATTTGTAACTTGCTAGACACATGCTTTATGGAATGACTTTCTGCCCTTCTTACACACATGGGTATAATATTGTAACTTTATAGAAACACGTACTTTATGGAATGTGTTTCCATATATAACTCCACACATGGGGTACAATATTTGTAACTTATGAAACAATCACTTTATAGATATGTTTTTCATTAATATATTCTTTCTTATATTCCGAGATTATATTTGCTGTTATTTTTTATCTTTGATGCTTGACGGACATGGCTCTTGCCTTTTCTGTGTGTCTTGATGGCTTGTGTTTGTCTGGTTGTTCCCCGATGTCACATTTAGGTCAGTCCTTGGCCAAATACGCAAACTGACCTCCCTGACAAGACATTACGTTTACGGACACACGTGACCTTTCTAGTGCTATCTGGGTCAATAACACAGACACATTATTGTCATTTGTGTTTTCCTTCAATTTCAAGTTATATTTTTGCTGCCTCATCGTTGAGAAATGTCTAGAGGGAGGAACTTCATGAGAGGTTTCAATATTGACAGGTTTATTATGGAGTTTTCACATTTTAAAATGGGTCTAGTGAATTAACCTCTGTTTAATATTGTTATTAGTATATATAGAAAGTAGATTGCCTAGAAAATCAACGACTCGTTTATTGTGGTTTGATATTGTAGGAGTACTTCCACGTCATGTAAAGAATGTCTGGCGATTTCAATGTAAAGAGGCGTATTTATTTATAAGCGTTATTCTTTCAGTATAAATTTGTGATTGTTCTGTGAACAAGTGATTAGATTGATTGATTGATTGATTGATTAGTTGGACCACCATGTTGCACTTCCATTAGTACTCCATATATTTCGATCTCTTTCTTGTACAGGACGATCTCAGCTGCGGTGCACGAGCTCTGTGCACCGGCGAGTCGATATAATTTTTGAAGATGAAGATATTGTTGTGAATTTTATTTTTAACCTTCTCTAATTAATTTTGTCAGGCCTTCAGCCTGATCTTCGTTTTTGAACACACCGAGATGTCCTTTTATACGTACTCAATTTGAATACAGGACCTACGTTTATCAATCCGTCTCGATAAGACTAGGAGCTTGATCTCATCTACACTGAATCGAGTGATTTGTAATCGCCGATGGCTCCACTAAAGACAGTACCTAACCTCAGCCACAGGCCTTACATGTGAACATGTTATCGTATATTGTACCGTACAGTAAAGAGTTATACCCAGCCTACTTATTGAGAATCTGCTATCAACATGGCCAGTTAGACACCCGTAACCAGACATATTTATCGTATCGTACCGTGAGGATTGTATAACTAATTTATTAGAGTCTGCAATCATCATATTGTGATTGTGCTGATAATTGTAATAAATGTGGTAATATCCGCATACAGTAGTCATTATATAAATTATCATGTGAGAATTGCCATTATCGCGTAATAAATCATCATTGTTTTCATATCAAAGAAGTTTCAACTAGGGCTGCAATGGATCTCAACATCCATTCGCTATCGGTATAGATTTGTTATCAATATTATCATCATCGAAATTACCGCTTCCTTATCAAAGTTTAACTGAGGCTGCAGTGGACATCAACATCGCATTCATTATCATATAGAATTTATCAGCGTATCATCATCAAGTGCTACTTCCTTTTCAAAGTTTAACTGAAGCTGCAATGGATCTCAACATCATTATTCATTATTGTATAGGAATTTGTTATCAGCGTATCAGCATCAAGTGCCACTTCCTTATCAAAATTTAACTGAAATATGTGGATCTCAACATCGCATTCATTGTTGTTGCACTCAGGCTGTAATTTCTGTCATCTCTTTTTATACCTACGCCAGCGAAATGAAGCACGATCTCCACCAAAAAAGCATACAGAGCGCGCTTTATGGTACAATATCGAAAAGCTCAAACGTATAGATATGCAACCCATCTCATAGTCTAGACCAGTGGTTCTCAACCTTCCTAATGCCGCGACCCTTTAATACAGTTCCTCATGTGTGAGCTAGTTACAACCATAAATTTATTTTCGCTGCTTCTTCATAATAATTGTGCTACTATTATGAATCACTCCAGTATAAATATCTGATATGCAGGATGTATTTTCATTATTTACAAATTGAACATAATTAAAACATGATTAATCACAAACGTCGGATGCTCGTATGTGGGTGTATCTGCATGTGGGTGGACCTCCTGGAGACAGATGAGGAACCTTGGTGTCTCGGTTCCTAACCATCAAGAAAATATGTGTTTCCGATGGTCTTAGGCAAACCTGTAGAATTGTCATTTGACCCCCCTCCCATTTTATTTTTGAGGTCGCGACCCTGAGTTGAGAACCCACTAGTCTAGACTGAGACATGACATCTGATTATGAAAAGAGTCCATCTCTTAATGTTTTCCCTCCCACTTATATCTCAGGTTTTCTGTTGCTCATGCCCCTTAAACTTCCCTACAATAATATTTTGATCATGGTTCCAAATGTATCACAAGTATTTTAATATACATTTAATAATTTCGTGTAATAAAACTGCACTGAGATAGACAACAGAGAATTAAACGAAAACATGAAGACCAAACGACTTGGATGAGAACAGTAGAACTAAAGCTAAGATATAAGGTGTAATAGCAAAGGCAATCATAGGAATGTTCAAAGACCGCAATATTATAAAAGAGACAATACGATTCTTTTGTCGTCACACTGCTACTGGGGTGTTGCCTAATGTCGTAGTTTTCTGTTTTCTGGCAGTTTTTCTCTTGCGGTGTTCTGGTGGCTTGAGTGATTCATTGTTTTGCTCTTTGTAGGATTGTACTATCTAACCATCATTTCATTGATGTTTATCTCCTTGCTTCTTCCTAGTGTTATGACTCTTTTGTAATGGAAGAACATGACTTAACAAACATATGCTGACGTGTAAAGTATTACTATGTATATTAGCAATTAAGAATGTAATATTGACAGTGCAAGATACAGAGCGAAAACAAGTTTATATCTTAATATGGCAGAAAATAATGACAACACTATAAAATAAATATGACAATGATCTATTGACCATAAAAAAATAAACATCACCTCATTTTAGTTCATTGTAACGTTCTGTGCTATCTACAAATAGAACCCAAACAGAACAACTTATGTGTATCGTGTGACTAATATTGTTGTGTTTCCAGACCTTATCTATTGTGTACAGCAGACAATCTCTGTCTTGACACATTACCTTGGGCATCTATGTGGAATATTTGTAACATAGCAATTGCCCTTACATATGAGTATAACGCTATAGACAACACAGAACTATAGCCTTCAAATAATATATTACTGGGTTCTACTTAATTCTTATTTTATTATATCTATGGACAACACACTCTGGTATATCGACAAGAAAAAAAGAGCTCGTTCTTAGATCTTGTGCTATAAGGCGTACACGATATCATTTACGGACTTAACTTCTTAACTACAAAAAAAAAAAACATATAATCGCCAACAAAGGGTTTAAAATACAAAACCAAGACCAGCTGTTTTAATTAAGCAGTGGAACATATTCTAAACATTTCAAATTTGGACTTACACAACCAAATCAATATAAACATTTATAATTTATGATGAACAGTTTTTAAATCTTTGTGTCTTAGACCTTTAGTTTTATATTAGTTTTCTTAATTTTTGCTGTCAGAGAGTCTCAACTTTTCTGTTGGCCTATCATATTCATTTATACTTTTACTTGATTGTTGTTTCAGTTCACTTGCAGTGTTAGTTTTATTTTGATTATCAAATTAACTATTAGTGTTTCTTAGGTATAGTATGATAGTTGCCAGACGCTAGTAACAAATATATTTGTCAGAATGTAAGTATTTTATACCCAAGCTATCAAAAGTACGCCTTGTTGATTTATTTACTCCATTTTTATTTATAACCCATGTAAATGAGTTGACTTCAGATATCTTTATCTGCAGGAAACGCATTTATCCGTCAACTTCCAAGTGCTTAGTCTGTCAGACGTTCATAAACAACTGCAGCATCAAGCACATCAAAATGGACTGCTAACAACAATTTAAATGGCCACCATAATAATGCATTGATGTCAATAACGTTCCAGGAACAGCTGATGGTAGTAATCCCGAACACCATCATAATGGTGTTAATGTCAAATACAGATGATAGCCCTACTCTTAATGGCGCTGTAGTTACCACTAACAATGGTAGTGCCGCTGGAACAATTGTCTGTCCAAGTCATGCAGGTAGCGCGCTGAAATATTATTTATACTCATTGTGATGCTGCTGTTTGTGAAGCATGTACACAGGTAAGTTATCAATATAAATTAAATGATGTTGATGTACACAGGGTGTTTATAAAGACACTGTGCGTAAATTTACTGTAGCGAGACTGCAGCGGCAATGTAGTTTTCAAGACGCCTAAAAGAATTGTAACGTAGATTGTTGTATTCATCTAGATCAGCGTTTCCCAAAGTGGGCGGTGGACCGAAATGGATTGGGAATCTATGATCTAGATATACTACTATCTTAGCTGGCTTGTATTCGGTAAGGGCTATTAACCACCACTTGTGAGCCGCAAATTTCTTTATATTGTCAAAATTACGTGTTTAGTATGTTGCCGAATTTAAAAAACATGTTCCACCAAGTACAGCTGTCTTTGTCACGTCATAACACCATTCTCCTTTCCTTAATAGGATAGTAGATATAACAACAGCTTGTTGTGTACTGCCTGCACACACGATTATGGAAAGCAGAATATCATGGGCGTAAATTCATCATCCATGATGTATTTACTAAAATATTTTCAAAATTCACTGCACATTGACTTTATAAACACTTTGTACTACTGGGATGTAAGAAAGATACATACAGTAATGGAGTACAAGAAGGATCAGAACAAATATTAGTTTATATTAAGTGATGAAAATAGTTACAAAGTGTTCATACACTGGCACATGTTTTTTTGGTACTGATAGTGACTTATTATATTTATCTCCTGCATTATGGTATATTGCCTTCAACGGCGCTATCTCCATACCGTTCTATACTCAGCAACTCGCTCCTCTCCTCTATGGATTGAATCCCATGTCCCTTCTCTCCAGTAGGGATTTGTCTCAAGTTGTAGTGCTCTTTCTTTCTTGAACCATTCGATGAGGACTTACCATGGTCAAATTACAGCTTATCAGTATTAAAACATATATATATTTTTGTTTGAACTGATATAGTCTGTACTATATGATATTTGTAGAAAATAAATTAATATTTGCCTGTTTGGAATGTTTATCTGAATGTAGTATTAACTTCCATAAAATTGTAAACATGCTTTTCCAAAAATTGTTTTGATTTTACATGCTTGGACACACGGCGATAAGCAATTTGCGAAAATAGTAGCAGAATTGGCATTTATTGCAAGTAGGAAACAAATTAAACTTCCTAACAATAAATATTTGAAAATTTTTAGAATGTCATTTTACATTATTGTTTAATTTTTAAATTATTTCTACCAAATGTGATGTTATAAATGACATTTTCTTTTTTTTTAAATCTCTATCAATGTACTGTCATCACTTTACAAGTTTTGTGACAAGCAATGTCCCATGAGGTTGTAACATTCATTCTTCTTTTTCAGGCAGAACACATGGGTCATGTTACACGTAGTCTTAAGTGAAGCTGTAACAAATTACAAGACATCTTTAACTACATTGTTGTAAGTAAGACAGTATTTAAGAAATTACGAAAAGGCTATACAGGATGTAGAAGCGATAAGTTATAAACTAACACAGAGTTACCAAGATCAAAATGATTTATCAGGTTTTCATGCAGTGCCATTTAGCATGAGAATTCATTATCATGTGGCATGTCCTTTGAAGAACATCTCTCATTACATCCACCTGAAAAACTCTTGTTTCTAGTTCCACCTACTCTCTAATATCACTTAGTTAAATATTTTATTTAATATCACTTGTTAGGCCTTCTATCATCTTTTAGTCATCCTTCCTCATCTTCAGCAACCATGCCTTCAATGTTCTCTTCAAACCACTCGTGGTTTAATGTGACCAAAGTATGTTTTCAGGACATGGCGTTTATCTGTATTCCTTGATGTTCCAGGCCTTGTAGGATATATATATTTTCTCTTCTCTATCTATATTTTTTCTATTCTCTGTCTATATTTTTCTCTTCTCTGTCTATATTTTCTCTTCTCTGTCTATATTTTCTCTTCTCTGTCTATATTTCTCTCTTATCATAAAGTAATGTGAATATATCCAACCAATTTGCTGGGTTTTTAGTTAACTGTTGTTCGTAGAACTGGTTGTGAGGGCTGAGTGAGTAGTTTGTTTAACCAGCCAAGCCACAGGAACCATTAGTATGCATACATACAGCATTTGTTATGGGAATATGGAGTGCTGCCAGCGTCGGTTTTCTTCTTCTCACTAGGTTGGGATTTAGAATTCTCTAATAAAGGCAGCGTCTGCCTCAGTTATCAACCCGCCATACAGTTTGTCTTGGACGCTGGTGTAGTGGGCCCTCTTTCTTCTCAAGTCACCCATACAGGGCAGTTCTGCAGGATATAATTCTTATGATTTCTGCTTTCCCGTTTGTGCTGACCTCTTCCCGCAGTAAGTTTTAGCCACGATCGTGATGGTAGAGTTCCAGCATTCTTACTATTAGGGTGAATAAATCTCAAGACAGATCGCGAGCCGTAGAATCCGTTATCCCATTCCTCATTGTGATTGCACCATGTTATGCGTATACGGCCTGGTGCATCCATTTCTCACAACATTTGTTTCAGGTTAGCATTCCTAGCGGACATGTCGTCGATTTCCAGCCAGACCTCATAGTCGCCTCTTCGACATAGGGCAGGTAGCAGTGGTTCTACAGCTATTACACCCCAGATTTGGGCCGGTAACAACTTGGGTGACGTCGGTTCAGTGACGATAACCATTCTCCTTGAAACTACAAGATGCAATTAGATAAGCTTTCGTTGTTATAAAATTACAAGGTGTGCTGATAACCACTTGCTCTAATGAATGTATTGGTGCATAAGTATATGATACTTTAGTCAAACTTTTGCTCATGAATATGGCTACACATAAGTATATAGTGCTTTGATAACACTTTCGCTCTATTGAAATTGCAAGGTACTTTGATCAAGTTTTGTTCGATATGAGTACAATTTACACTTCTATCGCTATTATTCTAATGACAGTTAAGTGCACTTTAATGACAGTTTATATTCAATGATTCTTGACAAATTCCTTTGTGGATCAAAGGTGCAATTCTGGGACAACGTTGTGCCAGAGTTTAGTGTGAATTGTGTACATGAGTAAAAGGCGTAGTCCCAGGGCAACTTATGTGCCTAAAAAGACTGAAATGTTCTAATCCAGATCTCACAATCAGAAGAAGGGGCGCACAGTGTAAACACACTCTTTGGCGTAGATCTATAAAAGCCCAAATATCTGATAAAATTATACATTAAAGTGCGAAAGTAAGAATACACAGGCAGCCAACAGGTGACGTTCAGTGACCAGTCCTAGAAGGGTTGTAAATATTCCTGTGCAGAACTACCTCACTTAGAAAGTCATCTACAAAGCAGGAAGTGCTCTTTAGGCGTAGATCTAAGCCAAAATATATGGCATTAAAGATCATTGAAGAAATTAATATCATATGATGCAGAAGGAACACACTCCAGTCAGAAAGTTTATATTACAAGGCTGCTGGCATAGATCCAGAAAGCCGAAATATACATTTTGTGGATTCCCTTTAGAGATTTTGTACTATCTAGGGCAAGCTACTGTCGTAATGCGATAAGTTCTTGCTGGCCTAGTCACAGAAACGTATTAACAGCGTAAAAAAACGTTCTTAGCAAGGCTGTTTATATATCCCGGCAGAATGACCAAAAAGAGCAGTGAAGAAGAAGAAGAAATTCCTTTGCTATGGCCCGAAATGGATTAAGACATTTATTTGTCATTCTGAAGGTTGTTGGTTTGAATCTGGACCAAGTCAATTTTTTTCATGAGATCCTAGGATTGTTGCTGGAGCTACAAGTTTGCCCATTGTGCAACGCTCTAACAGATATTTAGTCATATCTACTTGACAGAACAGCTACGGAAAACCCGGTCATTGATAAATCCTTCGCCAGTATATACTTTTTATAGACTATTATACAGTGTTCAAGATAAGCAGGCCCGTCAAGAGAGACAATCTTGCCATATGTTTTATGAAAAAGGACAAGTATGGCGTAGTATAGGTCAAGTCCACACTGCTACGGGTTGTTGCCCAGTGTTAAAAAAGAAGGAAAGCGATAAGTCAAGTGAGCGAACTTTTTGTGATAGTGTGTAATTTTGGTGCAGGAAAGAGGTGATGAACAAATGCGAAAGGGCAGGCTAGTCAGAACCGATTTCATTTATTAAATAGACAAAATGCAATGCATAACTGCTTAACTTTTGATTTTTCATTGGGCTTTTTAGATGAGACTTTTGGTTGGACTGCTTTATAAATGAACACCTGTAGTATGAAACTGGGGCGCATTAGCCTATCGACTCAGACTCAAGAAGGTTGTAGGTTCAATCAACACTAGTTATTCCCATAGCAGAAAGGATTAACCCTCCTACTTTCTGCACCTAAGGTCTATAAATGTAAAGTGACTGGCATGCTAGGTCTAAAGGCTGCAGAAGAATTTTGCTTCTATATATATATATATATAAAAAGCAAAAGAGAACACTGTAACGCCACAAAATAGATAGAGTAATACAGTATTGAGCCTGTATTTTTCAGTGACCGTCATTTACACGATGGTGATGTGGTTAACATCCGCCGTCCGCCTTTAATTCCCAGTGCTTTCTGGTACCCAGTGGCTGAGTCAACTGAGAGCGTTCGGTCTGAAAAATTCCACGCCCACTGGATTGAACTTGAACCACTAGCTAAGCGAGTTGTTAACTACGCTACTGAGGCTCTATATATACATATGTCAGTATGGAAACTTATTATTTTCTTCACAGGTGTGTCCCTATTTGATCCAATTGCATCTTGGCAGAAAAAACATTAGTTTGAACTAGCTCAAGTATCACTGAACAAGGAAGAAGTTTTACAGGAACAAATAGTACTTCACCAACATCTGGCACATATCAATAGCTGCTGTAGGCTGCAAGATTCTCTTCCAAAGTGGCACAAACGCAATGTTATTATGGTAAAAGAGATGGCTGGAAAGGTGAGTTGATATTATTTGATAGTCATATGATCATTTCATCCGTTGTTTTGTTTTCTCTCCAATCCTGTTTTGCCTCCCTGGCAGTGTCAGTATAAGAAAGAGATTTATAAAGGCGAACCATTGTATGCCTTCATAAATAGTGTCTTTGTGCCTCTGTTATCTCTGAGAGTCCACCTTGACCATGGCCAGCAATTTGCTATCCATTGTATCAGAGTAGCATTGCTCTTTGGGGTGCACTGTCTGTTAGTAATCTGCTTATGTGGCCGAACCATTTAATTTTGTTATTTCTTATTAAGTTCATCTGTTTGTGATTGATTGATTGATTATTAGGACCACCATCATTGCACTTGGTGCGATAACCATGTGTGCTCTGATCTCTCTTACACACCCAGAAGATCTCAGCAGTAATGCACAAACTCTATGCTTGCAATAGGGTCCAAGTATCAATTTAGAAGGTGCTCACAAAACCAGCAGACTGGTTCATCTGAATTAGGATCGACTGCCTCTTACTTTGGTGCTATTCATACACACTTCTGTCTAACCACGCCCTACCTCCTACTCTACCCCTCCTAGAAAAAGAATCACTTATCGGGTTAATATAACTCAAGTACCTTTCATTGTTTGAACCTTGTCCCATTAAAACATAACCAGAATGTTCATCATCAAATAAACATCTGAGCAGGACGTTACTACACATGGTCTTCAAAATTTCTAATGCATGTAACTCTCTGATTCCTGCCTCTCACAGCAGTCATGCTCAAACCATCAGTTACATCCTGAATCCATCTTCTCCATAGTCTTCCTCTTTGCTGTGCTGGATGCCTCTTTCCTGCTTGGTGTTCTCCAGCCTTCATGTGTCTCTTTATATGTTCTGCTTCTTCTCTTGCTCCATATCGACCACTTTGTAACCACTCTGTGTGATTTGTATGTGATCTGAGCCTAAGAATGATTAGCCTTTTTACCAGTTGTACAACCACAAGCAGATGACACATTCATTTGCCTGGCGCATTTGCATTTACACAAGATGACTTGTTTATTCCTCATAAACGCTGATGGATGAAACATAAGTCACAGTGTTACTATTCCTAACCATCCTACTTTTTTGAGCCTCGGCAACACTGGCAAGATGTATATGTCAAAATACTACAATTTTTTCTTATTTGTAGCATCAGCCAGTTTCTTTGATTTTGAATTCCTTCTGGATATATTTGTTCCTCTTCCTGTCCTTGATATATACTCTTCTATACTTGTTTATATTCAAAAACACATATATGTTTTCCATGCATTAAATATCAAGAATGTTCATATATTATTATTTTACATTGAAAAAAAAAGAAGATAAGTTTTATTCTTTCCACACAGCTCAATAGCTTACTAACCTGTGGTCTGGTACTACAGTCAGAGACTAACCCTCTGACTTTCTTTGATGAAAAAGACTTTGAGTTTACGAGAAAATCAGCAACGCAGGCTATTGTATGTAATAATACAGCAGTTCACAACAGTCAACTGTTGGGTGGGCTTTCCAGTGGATGTGTTGTAGGCATCAACAGTTACTGTGACAACAAAGGGACAGAAAAGGGGATCTAGTCAAAACAAGTTGCTTCTCCCATTCTCCATCTCTGTCCTCAGGTAAACATAATTCACAGTTAGTAGTTCAATATATTCTACTTATACACCATCACATATAAATATATGTAGTTGTCAAGTCAAGTAGTAACATGTTCCTTGCAGAATGTCACTTTTATGCAGCCTATAGAAAAACTCTGTTCCTATAGGTTCCTCACCATCATGTTCAAAGTTACTTTGATGTCCTGTTGCCACCATACGTCTTGGTAGTCCTTTCTCTTACTCCAGGAACCATGTCTTTCATTACCGTTCTATCCAAAACACTGTGAACATCCATTTCGCGTAGCCATTCCACCTAGGGTATCACAACACGTGTTCTATTGTGAATTTCCATTCTCACACTGCTCAGGATGGAACAGTCTTTTGGGATGTGCTCTGGGGACTGCTAGTGCTCCACATGTACAGGCCAGTCCCTGAGCCCCCATTCTATGGGGTGTGCTCTGAGACTGCAGTGTCCCGTTCTGAATCTGAAGACTATGGGCTGTGATTTTCTGTTTAATTGGATTTATACTGTCATGCTCTGGATTGTATCCTCCGTTTGTTTTTCTCATATCGTTTTCTTGGTTGTTTAGGAAGTCTTTGCTTCTGTAAAGCTTTGTATTAGGTGAGTGTTATGTTATACTCCTCAGCCTTGCCCAGGTTTAATGCCTTTTTGTTTCTGGTATGCCACAGTAGGCTGTTATCACTCGTAGACTAATTCTGATTTTTGACAGCCGATTTTTGCTGTATATCCTGAATGAGCTTGTCTTGTTTTTGGGGCATGTGATGGTCTAGAACGAATCTTGAGTACGCTAAGACTGCGATATTTTTGTTGTTGACACCTGCTGAGTGGATTGAGAATCTGTATGGCTGCAAAGGGCTATTATCTGCTCTAAATGAGAATCATGTAATACAGACTTCTGGGCTGGAGAACTCTGTATTCTGCAGACAGGATATATTGATTATGCATAATGTTGGTGAACCTTGCCCGGTAAGTATAGATATCCTTGTCTTTGTGTCAATTAGAATCTCTTTACATACATTGTAGAGTAGCTGTATATTATAAAAATAAATAGACATTTTCGTTTATCTCTAAGCGCCAAACAACTTATTGTATTTTGTGTCTTGTAGATCAAAACTGAAGACAAATTGGTTCTGTCACTGACCACCACAATGGCACATATGATATTCGTTTGTCTTACCAAGCTGCTGGTGTCTACTATTTAAATGTACATATGTTTGGTCAGCACACAAAGGGATCCCGATACAAAAGATTAGAGACGTATAGATGCTTCAGAAGCCAATGGGATTGGATCTGCAAGGCAAGTATCTATCTTATATTCCTCTTTACATCCTGTTTGACATATACCAGTAGATGCTACCCCAACTACAAAGAGATTTCCATTACCATCATTCTACGCCTTTTTCCCTGTAATTGTTTCCCACCATCATGCCACAATCTTTCAACTGTTTTTCTGATTCTTCTCCATGTTTCCTTTGGACATTTAGGCCTTCTTTTTCCAAATCAAGCTCCATTGGAAAGTTGCTTCCTACCAATGCACTACTGACATAAGACACTTACTAATCTATCCATCTTAAACCCAATATGATGAACAGTTTGTTGATCTATAAGCTCTTCCCAGTTGCTATAGTATCTAGTAGAAAATTTGCACGATTTTTCTAAAGGTAGATATAATCACCCATCAGGAAAAGAAAGAAACACACATCAAGGCCATAGAAAGAGCGTAACACGAGATAATTATCACTATCTAGATAAAGCAAGATGATTGATATTGTTTCTACTCAGAACCCAGGCACGATAGACTGAACAGATACCACACAAAGACTGTTCCATCACCCACATGTGCATGCGAACTCATCCTGCTAGATTGTTGTCCTGATGTACATCAACTGTGGAAAACACGGCCAACAAGACGACATCAATGCCGTCTGTTTAAAGCCTTGATGAACTAACAAACACAACAACATACAGCAGAGAACCAGACTCATTGGTTTTTCTCCACCCTTGCCATTAAGCATGGGTAGGCTTTAAATTGCGTTCAGGGCCAGATGAGTCACCCTTGTTGCGTTATATCCGTGTTTATTTAGTGTAGTCGATATTGTCTATCCATCCTGTTTCTCAAATCTTCCCTCGTCTCTATTACCTCATCTCTTTTTATTGTATGCTGTTATTGGTGGTTGGTTGTATTTCATTCTATTAAATGTGCGAACCACTACATTTGATAATCTTTCAATGTATTGGTGCATGAGGTTATGTCCCTCTGCTTCTGATGTCCTTGTTTCATAGATCTATCTTTCCTGGTGCCTTCCTCCGGCATTTCATTTCATGTATTGAGCTTTCTGTTTGTGTTGCTGTCAGGGGACTAAATTTTGTAGATAAAATCAACAGCTAAACCAAAAATGTTTTGACAAGCAAAGAATACATGTACATAACTTTACTGCAGTCTATCTACCCCATTATAGTTTGACTGTTGTGAATCTCCATTTTCTGTGGCCATTGTTATCTCTTTATATCTTGACTCTTCCTTCTCTCTACATTGATTATTAATCTTTATAACTGTATTTCTATTTCTTTTTTCTGTTTCCTTTAGTTTCTGCAAAATTTGCCCAGTTTTTTCCCCAACTGGTTTTTTTTATTGTAAGCTCTGCCTCCTACAGGTGGTCTCTGTGGCCTGATGGTTAATCCCTTGCATTACAATCCTAAAAGGTTGTAGGTTCGAATCCAGACCCTTTCCGTTCTGTTCACAGTGCATTTTCCTAGAGATCCTAGAATTGGAGCTGAAGCTAGGAGTTCAAATGCTTTGTGCAATACACTTTGCAAGTGGTGTGCCATTTCTGCTGAAAGGGACCGAGCCATATAGGAGAAAACCTGGTGTGATGAAGTCAATCTTTCTGCTTTAAACTTCTTTTTAGCTATCTCAACATATTCTCTTATTAAAGTCATAAATGTGATTGGTAATCATTCACTACATTATAATAGTTACATCATCAGTTCTCATCACAACAAGGACACATAAGGCATGAGACAAAGAATTTCCACTCATTCGAATATTGTCTCACACTGTACTACAACTCTTCATAGATAATTTATTGTCAGGTAGGTGGCCCCACCCTGATTCTCTTGTTCCTTTTAGAACAGCTACAGAGGGAGACAGTGGTTCTAATGCCATTACCTCAAAACTTACAGACCAACTTCTAAGTTAGGTAGGGTATGTTAGCTGATGCTAGAAATAGAAAGAGAAAATTGAAGTATTTGGACATATAAAGAGACATGAAAGGGGTTGGAGGCCATTATGGAGAGACCAGAAAGAAAACCACAGAGAAGAGGGATTCAGGATGTAACTGATGATTTGAGCATGATGGCTGCAGAGGCAGGACATCTTACCTATGAGAGAGGAAATTCGAAGGACTTTAGAATGCTCAGAACAAGCAATTTGATGATGATGACCTTAATTCTAAGAAACATTTTGGTAGAGGTAGCTGTCATCAGTTCTATGCTCATGCATGAATGAACAATATGTATCCTTAGCTATATATCAAGGTCAAACGAAGGACTGACTTCATTGCCCTGGGTTTTAGCCCATATCGCTAGCCAATCTCCATGAAATTGACACGCCACCTGTCGAGAAGTATTGCACAAAGCTCAAACTCCGTGCTCGCAACAATCTTAGGATCTATGGAAAAATGCTCGTGGACAGAATTGTGCTGTTCAGATTCAAACTCACAACCTTCAGAACACAAGGTGAAAGGCTAAACCCTTTAACCACAGAGACCTCCATGTCAAGGTGTTTTTATTGTAAAGTTTTAGTTTTTCTTGGTGCAGAAATCATAACCCAGTTTCAGATATTGCTATATCTATACCTATTATAAAAATGAATGTATGTGTGTATGTTTGTTTATTTACCTATAGACTCAAACTACTGAACAGATGTAGCTGAAATTTACAGGATATGTTGTTTGATGTGGGATGCTACCTGTCAGTTTAAATAGGTAGCGCTGAAGCTTTCGAAAATCTAAAAAATAAACGCTCATTTACATGAGTTTCTAACCAAATTGCCATTAACGTTTCCGAAGTCTACGGTGTACGTATTAGTATATAACATCAGATTTACTGAAATTTATAGGATATGTTTGTTTATGTTTGTTTTGATGTCGGAATGCTACCTGTCATAGTTTTAAATATGTATCGCTGACAATTTTAGAAAAAAATCTTTTAAAAAATCGAAAAACGCAAATTTCATCGAGTTTCTTCAGGAAGTTTACAGTATGCGCATCTACACGATTCGATGACGTATGATTCAAGTCAATATTTCAAAAAATGCGTTACAAGCTGAATTTAAAATACGCAATCCAGGTTTGTTTCTAATCATGATCATAGATACTGCAAATCATATTTTAAGTTATCGCCAACTATTCCATCAATGTTTGTTAGCTATGTTGGCAAAAATTGCTCCATATTCGATTAAACCAAACAAAACTACGATCCGAGGAATAGGTTCATTTGAGGAAGCTATTGGCGGCATTTCTATAAATGGCAAGATGGTTATTTTGCCATCAAACGTTTACCTGATGTACAATGTACACGTTTAACGTTATATGTATGAATATACCCAATATTGATTAGACGACAGACGGGTTACCATTTATTATTTTGTAAATCAATCCATACCATTGACTGCTTGATGCGTGCAATTCTAAATTAGTACAACCATTTAGCAATAGGTAGTTAGAGTAGTTTCGACAAATGATTCATACAGTTTACAAAATTTTTTCAAAACATTTTACGAAGTTTCTATGCATTTCCTAATAGAATTTAATCAAATGCTAATTTTTTTATTTATTCCAGTGAAACATCAACAGTGATATTTGATTCCGTGTGTGAAGACAAACAAGCTGCAGTTATTTCCACATGCTCTTCACGAATTTTCCACACATTTGCAATTATGCCTCCCAAACGAAAAGCTATTGGCCCATCTACACTTAGAGCACGAAAGAGAAAGGCATTACTAGCTTCAGAAACAGATGAGCAACAGAAAGCAAGACTGCAAACTGTTAGAGTACGCACTGCTGAAGCCCGTTCGTCCTGAAACAGACGAGCAACGTGAAGCAAGACTAGGAACCAATCGAGCAGCACTGCTCCAAGTCCGTTCAGCTGAAACAATCGAGCAGCAAGGAAGCAAGTCTGCAAACCGTTCGGATCGCACTACTTATCAGACGAACACTGCACGCTGATTTAAATCTAGGTGCATTCCATTACAATACTAATTATGATTACAGTCTTCATCCAAATGTGGTTATTGGAAAAATGGATAGATTATGCATGTATTACAGTTTTAATCAAAATCCTGACATTCGTTGTTCATCATCTGTTTGTCTCGATCAAGTACATTCGATCGAGTATTGCAATACGGTGAAATCGATCAAGTACATTTGCAAATATGTCAACAAAGGAAGCAATATGGCAGTTTTTGGAGTGGCAAATATAACTGCATCCATCGATGAAATCAAGCATTATCAACTGGGACGTTAATTAGTAAGCGTAATGAAGCGGTATGGCGCATTTTATCATTTCCAATTCATGAACGACATCCAACAGTTGTTCATTTGGCAGTGCACCTTGAAAATGGACGAAACAGTGTATTCTCAACAGATAATGCACATGCAGACATTGTCACCATCCAACAACATTAACTGCATTTTCTCATTGTGTAGAGATGATATATTTGCAAAGACGCTACTTTACTCTGAACTGCCAACATACTACATATGGAATGCAGCAGCGAAAAAGTTTCAAGCTACAAAAGGTAAAGTAGTTGAAGGACATTCCATTATATTCGACCAATCGTTAGGTCGTTTGTACACTGTTCATCCAAACAATGCAGAATGCTTTACTTGCGATTACTGTTAATCAACAAACGTGGACCAACATCCTTCCAGGAATTGAGAACAGTTAACGTCACGTGTCTACTTATCGTGAAGCTTGCCAAGAATTAAATCTTCTTGGCGATGCATTGGGACACTTCACTCGCTGATGCATCCAATACTGCACGACCACAGCAAATACGCACACTATTTGCAGTAATATTAACAACGTGCTTCCCATCCAATCAAAAAGAACTTTGGGAAAAATACAAAGACTACATGAGTGAAGACATCCTACATACGCTTGCATAGATCAAAATCCTGACATTCAATTCCACCAAAGCGTATATAATGAGGCATTGGTTTCAATTGAGGACATATGTTTGGCAATCACTAATAAAGCACTGGTGCAATTGGGAATGGATGCGCAGACGATCTGCAAACAACCTTTTCGATTGTGAGTTGGAGCAGAAACACACTTTGATATCAACGAATTGAGTACATTTGTTCAATCGAATCTTCCAAAATTGATTCCGAACAACGGCATGCATATGACAGAATTATGCATGCAATTACAAGTCAAACGGTGGATTGTATTTCACGATCGCCGGAGGACAGGCAAAACTTTCTCATTCACTTATTTTGTAACCATACTGATCACGTAAATAATATTGCACTGGCATCGTATCTTCTGGAATTGCAGCAACTCTTTTAGATGGTGGCCGAACAGCGCATTCAGCGCTGAAATTGCCATTGAATATGCAAATCACTGAGACACCAACATGCAATATCAAGAAAAATTCTGCAATGGGTAAAGTATTCCAATTATGTCAACTCATTATATGGGATGAATGTACTATGGCGCATAAAAAAGCATTAGAAGCGCTTCATCGTACACTGAAGATTTGAGAGGAAATGACCAGCTCTTCGGTGCGCACTCATTTTATTGTCTGCATTTCGCAAACTCTACCAGTTATACCAAGATCAACACCCGCTGATGAACTTAATGCATGCCTGAAATCATCAGTTTTATGGCAACACATACAGAAATTGACTTTGAAGACCAATATGCGTATACAACTACACATGATGGAAACCTCTAACGCTTCGAAAACAATTGTTGGATATTAGGAATGGAAAATACATCGATGATTCCACACGATGTATCACATTGCCAACAAACTTCTGTAACATCATAGCGACCTCAGAGCGAATTGATTCATAAAGTTTCCCAAATATTTGCACATAATTACAAAAATCATCAGTGGCTCAGTGCATGTGCAATATTAGCAGCAAAAAAACAAGGATGTATATGACATGAATTTGAGCATTCAAAACAAAATACCAGGCGAAGTGACAACGTATAGGTCCATCGATACTGTAATGAATCAAGACAAAGTTGTCAATTATCCAACTGAATTTTGAATTCACTGATTTCACAGCATGCCACCACATGTTTTAACATTGAAATTGGCGTGCCTATCATTCTTCTCAGAAACATCAATCCACCACGACTTTTGTAATAAGACTTTTAGTGAAAATATGATGAACAATATCATCAAGGTATTAATTTTAAATGGAAAATTTAAAGGAGAAGATATACTATTGCCACACATCCCAATGATTCCAACAGACATGCCATTACAATTCAACGCTTGCAGTTTCGGTCGACTCTGCCTTGCAATGACCATCAACAAATCACAAGGACAATCACTACAAGTGTGTGGACTACATTTGGAAAATCCCTGCTTTTCACATGGACAGCTATATGTGGCCTGTTCAATTATGGAAAACATTCTGATTTATTCGTGTATGCACAGATGGAAAACAAAAATATTGTATATCCAAAAGCACTTCAATAAACATGAATGAAGAAAGCTTAAATTGTAGTTTTTTCTCCAAGAAAATGAACAAAGGACAATGATAAAACAAATAATTACTACATATTGTTATAGCAAGTTTCCTTTAAATTCAATTTCTTTTGGAGCTAACAGCGCAGTAGGTACAGCTAGTATACAATATATACACATATAACCATTCGTGTTCTCTAACAGATATCCAAAAGTAATTATAGTGGTTTTTTGATATCCTAAATATAGATGTGTGCCTGAATGTCAACTAGCTTATGAACATTTTTAACATTATGATGGAGAAGGTTGGGGAGACTGTCTGAGATTAAATCTTTCAGTTGGGCTATGATGAGAGCAGCATTCTGCAATGGGCATCCTACATGAAGAGCTTACCAAATGAGAGTCGCTGAAAACAGGGAAAGATAGAGAGATATGATTTACTACTATTAAATCTTTTTGTTACCAGTTGATAATTTTTTTTTTTCGATCCAGAAGCACTTGAGCTGTTTCGTAGCACAAACACCGTGAATCTGGGGAGCCTGTGGCTTTCTGCCAGCCATGGGATTAAACCCGTACTCACAGAGGGCTAGTCACCCGCAGTCCACGCGCTACTAAACACGCTGGGCAGGTGGGCACCAGTGGATAATAGGGATGTTGTAACTCAGATCAAGTGACTTTATAATACCGGTCTTCAGATTTTATAACTACTTCTGAAGTCAGAGAAGGCACACCTTTATTGCAGGGGAACACTGATAATAAGGAAAGCAGGCCTTCATGTAAAAATGAGTAAGAAGTGTCATACCAGGCGTGCTGGCTATGTTAATTTATAAGCGGTCACGGAGAAGAAAATGCTAACCTAAGTAGAAAATAATTAAGCAAATACAAAACTAATCACAGTCGAGTCCACTTAGTTGAACTCTGATAAGGCATTCACTTAGTTGACGGCAGTGATTCGAGTAATTTGAGGTGTAAGAATAGAACCATGTTACCTGCCATATCGTAAGAGGTGACTAAGAGGTTTAGCTGAAATCTGATGCACATGTCCTAAATGTTAAAGTCTATGCATTTAGGGCCTCCAAACCAATGTGCATATATATGCGTCTTAGCAAAGATCAAGCATATCACAAAGAGTGATTAAATGATCTAAAGAAAAGCATAAGAAAGAAGACTTAGGTCGATATGATCAGCTTAGTCAGCCAATTTACTTCGTATCATTGCATTAAAAGTAATGAGTGAATTCTGTTAACTCGAATATTTGGATTAGTCAAATCTAAAAATGAATACAACTATATCATCTTTTGTTTAAATCTAACTGTTCATTATCGCAATAAAAAACAAATAAATTTCTTGTTTCACGAAATAATTATTTAGCTTGAAATCGGACATACTTTATCTAAAATTAATTTGCTAATTTTTGTATAGTTTCTGCTTTCTAAAATAATTAAATACTTATAAATTTCTGATATTGTTATTTATTTATTAATTTATTTGTTTCTAAGTGGTACTATTGTTTTACTCAATGCTACTGTATGGTATTAGTGTACATTCTCTACTAGGTGTACTATCTGGATTAGTAGAATTCCTGATAAGTGAAACAATTTCCTTAGGGTCCCTGTGATACTTCTACTTGTCCAGACTCCACTGTATTAATCAAATGTCATTAAACTTTCCTTTCAGATTATTCCAACATTAGAGCATTACGGCAACAAGTCAAAAATACAGAACAAGAGTTGGGAGAAACTGAACTGGAGCTTAAGAGAACTGCAAAGACATGCAAGGAATACTGCCCAGGCAAGACTCTGGCATTCCTTTTGAAAAGAAAAATGCTTTAGAGAAAATAAAGGATTTAAAAAACAAATTGAAAGACCAAAAGACTAAATATGAGAAAGCCTATAGAGGTAGAAAAGTTATCCAACTCTTCCTGTTATTCAAAGTTTGTTAATTTAAGTCATTTTATTTAAGTCATCATAGCTCTACTGTATACAGATTATTCGACAAAAGAACATCAGTAAAGAAGGTAGAGAGAGCGCTGTAGCGTAGTTGTTAGTGAACTCGCCGCAAGGCTGGTGGTCTGGGTTCATTTCCGCAATGCGCGTGGAATTTTCCCGACCGCGACGGCTTCTCAGGTCGACCCAGCCTCAACTGGTACCAGACATGCTCTGGGAAAGTAAAGGCGGCCGGCGTGATGCTGACCCCATCACCCATTGTGTGCCGACGATCAATGAAAAATACAGGCCTAACACTGTATTGACCTATATACCAAAGGTATGAAAGGTTCCTTACTTTTACATTGGTTTGGTATGCCCTAAACGCATAGACTTCACATGTTTAGGACACATGCATCCAATTTCAGCTAAACCCATGAACTGAATGACAAGGTCTAGATTCTAACTACAACCATAAAAATGCATGAGCTGAGGCAAGGTGAAGAATGGATGCCTATATCAGAGGATATGACTGCTTACACCAAGGTTGTCAGTACACTTGGATGCCGCAGTAGAGAATGGGCCCTGGACATCGTAATGCGAGATTCTTGCACTCTCGTGGATGCAACTCCCATCCAGGTGATATCATTATCTACACCGATGGCTCTGTCAAACATGGTACCA
>JADZMA010000471.1:0-34489 GCA_020796225.1 Arion vulgaris
GGGGTTTTGGGGGGTTTTTGGCTGGGCGGGTTTCCCTATCCAGTGAAAATTTTAGCCAAAATCAACCAACCATGAACAAGTCACATAAAAATAAAATAAAAACTGTGCAACCAAGAGGAAAGGAAGCTCTTCTAGAAGAGAATGAAACTATGCAGAAAGCAGCAAGGAGTCTGCCAGATTATCTTCCTTTCACCTAGGAAAAGTTCAGAATTGGCACCTGGAATGTTAGAAGTATGTATGGAATGGGAAAGACAGCACAGGTAGTAAATGAGATGAAATTACACAGGATTGGCATCTTGGGATTATGAGAAACTAGGTGGAATGATGCAGGCAAACAACGTCTAAACACAGGAGAAACATGAAATCACATACTTTGAAAAAAAAAAAGCTATCATGGACATTGAAAGACAAACCATCCAGCGATGACTCCACACACTTGACAGACAGGACAGACTATCATCTTTCGACTCAGGATAGGTCATAACAGACTGAACAAACACCTACACAGGCTGCGTGTCCAACCCTCTGTGCCCCTGTGGCTCGCTTGAGACAAACCACAGAACATGTCACTGCAAGACTGCCCTGTATGTCCTCCCAAGAAAGTAATGCTGGCCTACAACACAACACTACATTCAAAACTACATGTCACTAGAGATAGGCTCCAGACAACAGTCGATTTCATCAAGAACGCGTCTAACGGTATAATCATCAAAAGCGATCGCAAAGAGAAAAAGAAGGAGAAACAATTTGTTCTCAGGCCATATGGAAAAAATGCCCCCATTAGGGAAGGAGTGGCTTTAATGCTATCTAAAAGCGGAGAATGCACTAATAAAATGGAAGCAGTGAGTCCTAGGATAATCAAGCAATATTCAGAACCACCAAAAAGAAAGTATTCTTGAATATGGCCCAGTGTTATGCACCTACCAATGATAAAGAGGAAAAAATAAAGAAGAATTTTACATAAAACTTCAAAATACTATAGGTAATCAGAGAAATAGGAACATCAAAATTCTGATGGGTGACCTCAATGCCGTAAAAAGGTTCGGACAACATAGGCTACGAGGAGATCATGGGAAACACGACTGGGATAATGAACGAAAATGGATAACTATTCACTAATTTCTGTGCAGCGAATCAATACGTCATAGGTGGAAGTGTCTTTCCACATAAAAGAATACATAAAGCAACCTGGTAGCATCACGTCATGACCACATATGCATAAACAAGAAATTGGTCATCTCTAGCATGATGTAAGGATTTTAGGGGGCAGATGTAGATTCGGATCACCATTTGCTGATAAGTAAATTAAACTGAAGCTTAAGCGATACATAACATCCCATGAACATAGACACCAATATAATGTAGGATACCTCAGAAGTCAAGAAACAAAGCAACAGTTCACGGTCACAGTCTCTAATAAGTATGAGGTTTTGCAGCAATTAGAAGATGAGGTGAGTGCAGAAGAATGCTGGCAGCAAGTCAAAAATATTTGGAATGAAACATGCACAGAGGTATTAGGAAAGAAGAAGCGGAATCATAAGGCATGGATAACTCCAGAAACTCTCAAGGAAATAGAAGAAAGGAAAAAGAGGAAAACAGATTTAAATAATAGCAAAACTAGAACTGCCAAAGCCATAGCCAGGAAAAATACACAGAAGCTAGTAAGAAAGTGAAGAAACAAATAAGGTTAGATAAAAGACAATACGTAGAAGATCTAGCAAGAGAAGCAGAGTTAGCTGCAGGAAAAAACCTAGGGATCTTTACAACATCACTAGAAAGCTAGCAGGAAAATACAGTCCATCAAATGGGTTGATCAAAAATAGCAGCAGAAACTATCCTAATGTTAGAGACCAAATGGAAAGATGGATGGAATACTTCAAGGAACTCTTGAACAGACCAGCACCTACAAACCCTCAGATATCAACCAGCAGAAGAGTGACTTGGACATCAACTGGAAACCATCCAGGAGGAATTGAAAGCCATTAAACTTTTAAAAAGATGGGAAAGCGGCCGGTCCAGAAGGTATTCCAGCGGAGGCGGTTAAAGCCATCATAAACACATCCACAGAAATACTGTATAAATTATTTAGCAGAATCTGGGGAGACCGAACAAATACCAGCAAACTGGATAGAAGGATACCTGGTGAAGCTACCAAAGAAAGGGGACCTTCAGAAGTGTAAAAACTATAGGGGAATAATGCTGTTGTCAGTACCTGGGAAAATACTAAGCAGAGTCATCCTGGAGAGACTGAGAATGCCATCGATACAAAACTAAGAGATGAAGGGCAGGCTTCCGAACAAATAGATCCTGTGCTGACCAGATAGTCACATTACGCATAATAGTAGAGCAAAGTATTGAATGAAATCCCACTTTATATCAGTTTGTGGATTATAGAAAGGCTTTTGACAGTATTGATAGAAACCCTTTGGAAATGAATGAGGCATTATGGAATCACAGAAAATTATTAACCTAATAAAGCAACATATACAGAATGAAATGTAAGCTCTTCATGAAGGTAAACTAACAGACCTTTTGGAATAGAAACAGGAGTGCGTCAGGGATGTCTTCTATCACCTTTTTTGTTCTTACTGACAATAGACTGGATTATGAAGACCACATTAACTAACACAGAAATGGATCAATGGACTCTGACAGACAACTGATGATCTGGACTTCGCTTTGATAATACCCCTTCTGTCAATAAAAATCGATGCGGATAACTAAACACATTGAATCTAAGGTCCAGCAACTAGGCTGAACTTTCCCAAAAAGGGGAAAGACAAAGATATTGAGAATTAACCAAGCAAACGAAAACTCGTCTCCTGGGTGAAATCCCACTTCAAGTGAAAATACATTTTGGGCAGCAACGTAGACAAGAAGGTGGAACAGATAGAGATGTTAAAATAAAAAATACAGAAAAGAGGAGCTTTCATTGCACTGGAAACATTTGGAAGTCTAAAAGTAAATCTAGAACATCCAAATTCGGATATTTACTCTAATGTTAAAGCAGTTTACTGTATGGGTCAAACATGGAGAACAAAAAAAACAATAGCGCATAAATTGCCATTCATCACTGGTGTCTGCCAGAATAGAGAATAGATGGTATGATAGGGTCACAATGAGAACTTATGGAGAGAACAAGACAGATTCAGTGAACGAACAAGTTTTAAAAAGACGCTGGCGCTAGATGGACACCTTTGCCGAAAACCGGGAATATAACGAAGGGTCCTTGCCTGGAACCCCAGGGACGGGAAAAGAAGGAAGAAATCATGGGAGCAGATTTGGAGGCGGAGTAAAAATTAAAAAGAAAGAGCTGGAGGCTGGAGATAGCTAAAATGGGAAGACGGCATGAGTTGGTTGAGGCCTATGCCCAATCCGGGTAAAGGCAGAGAGAGAGAGTTATTAGCATAGTATCTTTTGGTAGTCGTTTGGTTGCATTCAATTTCTCAGAACCGTATTCAGGTTACTTGCCCCCTCCCCAGCGTGTTGGTAGCGTTGGACGACTGGTGCCAAGCCCCTGTGAAATGCAGGTCAATTCCGAGGGTGGCAGAAAAGCCACATGTTCTCTAGATTTTCGGTGTTCGTGGTACCGAACCGAAGGTTACTATTCACATGACACCGAGCCGAAGAGCTGAAAGTTCACGTGCTTCTGGATCGGAAAAAGGACTTCCCTTTACATTCAGTAAAATATACTAGCTTAAGTAATAAACTTCAGTTCTTTTTGATCTCCAAATATTTTGTATTACTTTCTTATCTGCTGTATTTTTTTGTTGAATATTTATATGTTCTTACATTCCTATTGTGGAGCGTCTGACGGATGAATTAGAGCCTTGAGCAGAAAGAAAAAAAAGTGGAAATATCTTATAGATGGTGCTAAGTCAACCAACAGAAACGGGTGTAAGAGCAGGATTTATCATAATTCTATGCCTTGTATTCTCCCAAAGGGGTTAATTCCTTGTTCATGTTTTTGATATACACTCTGATATACCAAAATAAGGTTCGTCCTTCAGTTTACAAGACGTGATATTACTTCAGAAGTTTAATCCCTACAAAAAAACATACAATTACAAGCCTTAGATAGTTGTTAGACAATTTTCTAGCTTGAGATTTGTGAAGATTCATCATATGGGAAAAACCTCTTTACATTTATCAAAACATGTAGATAGTTCAGTTATGGTGCCGATCAAAATGAGATAAGATTTGAGTTATATTAGCTCTGAGATCAAACATGTAATAAGTTTACAATATGGTAAACTCTGGATCAAAACTGTAGATAAGATTTACAAGAGTTATGAGTAAGCTCTGAGATCAAAACATGTGATAAAATTTTCAAAGTTATATGTAGCTCTGAGTCAAAACATGTAATAAGTTTTACAAAAATTATAGAGTAAGCTCTGAGATCCCAAAAAATGTAGATAAGATTTACAAAAAGTTATAAGGGAAACTCTGAGATCAAACATGTAGATAAGATTTACCAAGAGTTATGAGTAAGCTCTGAGATCAATGAAAATGAGTGACAAATAGTGTAACAAATAAATATATCATATTCTCAGTATGTATTTATCAATCTAACATATGACAGCAGATTTGGAAAAATCCTCAAGATATAGAAAGTAAGTTGAATGCATTTGAAAGTAGATGTCTGCGAAAAATATGAACATGAAATGTGACAATTCAGAAAAGTTATGAAATTAGAAATGTCTGTTCACCAATAGTAACAGCTGTTTATAGAAAAAAGGTTGAGATATGTTGTGCGTATTCTGAGAAGAAATGATCAAAGAAAAACAACACAGGCTTTGAAGTAAGAGGCAATGGTTTCAAGAAAGAAAGGACGCTATAGGGAAGCCCTGAAACGAACTTCTTGAGAGGCAGAAATATTGGACTCAATTCCATAGAAGGTTGACGAGTTGTCAGGACAGAGCGGTATGAAAAAATACTTGCAGGTCTATGTAACGTTTAACGGTACAACATATAAAACATTAGTGATTAGTGAGGAACACTGGTATCAGCAGTGGTAATGGTGACAGCTCATAGTAGTTTAGTAATGTTTGTTGTAATGCGCGTACTGTATAGTAATTGCAATGTGGTAGTTCTTGCTGCAATAGTAGTAGCAGTTATTGCTGTAGCAGCAGTTGTAGCTGCAGTTGTCGATGTAAAGTATCACTGGTTTAAGGTAGTTCTATAAACAGAACACTAGAAAAAGCTGCATGTGCGTGATTAAAGTTTTCGTGACTGCAGGTAAAGGAGAATAACTGGTGTTTAATGAGAACTGAATCGATAACGCTTACTTACTGAATAACAAATACACCGTGTTTCAAGTGGAGTGCAAACACTTATTATTTACCATTTAATTGAGACTAAGCAAACTAAAGAAATCACCAGTCAAATTCCGTTTCTAATGGTTGTTCAATAAGAAAATTGACTTGAGTATATTTCTGACTTTTGTGCTTGCTGGTTAAAAGATGAGTTTAATTTAACATGGCGTTTGTAAATAAGAGACATGTTTTAGAATGTATCATCTTTTTTATCCAAAAAATTTGTGCAATGAGCAAAAAAGTAAAAAACAAAATAATTTTTTTGACTTTCTAAAATTTGGGACGTTAAATTTTTGTTTGATTCTTTTTTTTAATTTAAAAATAATTTTTTTTCTTTTTTCCTTTACGAAAAGGGCCCTTTTTAGCCCAAACGTTCTTGTTTTGTTTTTTATTTTTGAAAAACTACTTTTTTGTTTTACGTTTTTCCTATTCCATGGTTTTTCCGCTTCTATTTATCAAAAATAAAAAACCAGAAAAAATGAAGAACGATTCAAGGCAAAAGACACTAAGGAAATATTCCTTTTTTTCTTACCAAAAATTCTTGGGATTCATTTAGACCTTTATTTTTTTGACTATCCGGTCAAGGGGTTAAAGACAATTTCAGTTTTATCGACTGAACTGAACAGTTTTTTTTATAAGAATTTTTCATTTTTTTTTTAGTTAAAAATTTTTAAACATTGACCATTTCTTTTTAATTTTGCTGCTTCATGTTTTAGATTTTTTTTTAACATTCTTTTTCCCCATAAAATTTTTAAAAACCGGGTTTTTATTATATGTTTTTGTAGTTTGTCAAACAAACTCCCGTTGTCTTTAATCTATCTTGTCTTAAGACCGAAAAATTTCCCCATTTGCTCCAATTACTCTTCTATTTTATTGCTCAAAAAAATGTTGCTACTTTACCAAATATTTGTGCTATCCTTATATTCTTACTATCTCTTGCCTATTTTTACTACTCTGCCCCCTGCTGTTTCCCTGCTATACAAATCTACAAATAAAACTGTTAATTTCTTTTGAAAAAATTTTCTACTCGGGTGTTCCCCTTATTGAACAACCGATCTTTTCAAAAATCCTTGCTTGTGCCCCTCGTTTTTTTCAAAAAAACTTTTTTTTCCGGTGATAAGTGCACAATGACATTATAAATGAACAAATCCCGATCTCTTCGAAACTTTTTTCCCGTCCAGCAGGTTCCCAAAACTGAGTTAGAACTGTTTTGTTTCAAAACTATAGAACAAATTTTAAAAATTGGTAATTGGGGTTCGTTTAGTTAAAATAAACTTAAAAACTTTTTTGTTTTTGTGACAACGAGAATATGTTAATTGGACAATTCAATTTAACTCTCCAATAATTTTCTATATATATTCTTTTTTTTCCCATTTACACAAAAAATTTACAAGAGACTTCCTTTTGGTTCTGCTCCTTTCACCCTCCACGTCAAACCCCCCCTTAAATCTCTCTCCACAGTTCTTCCCCTGTTTCTTTGGACTTCAGGCTAAAAATTAAAAATAAATTTTTTTTAACATACTTATCTAAAAAACGAAAAAATTTTGGCAATCGGAAGGTATATAAAAGATGTTTTATGGATCTTGTCATAAAATCCTTGGAAGACAGTCAAATATATGCTGCCATCCAAAAACCTCGTATAGTGGAAAGCCGTACTGATGAGGCACAAAAAACAGCTGCGAAAAAAAAGAAAAACCCTCACCGGGCCCGGATTAGACCAGCCGGGGCCCGTAAAATTTTACCCGGGGCCCCAAGTTTTTGTAAAAATTTTAAAAAAAAAAAAATTTTACAAACAAACGTCTCGATTTTTTTGGGAGAAAAATTTAAATATTATAAAAAATCAATTTCTCAAAATAAAATTAATTCAAATTCATTGGGGAGGTTTTTGCGATCTTTCCCATCATTTTTAACTTTTTTAAACCTTTTTTGAAAAAGTTCTCCTCGTTGAAATTTAAACAAAAAATTTTAAAGACTATTTCCTAATTTGAAACACACTCAAAATTTTCCCATTATAAGTTTATAAAATTACAGTTAAAAATATTTTTTTCTTCTACAACGCTCATTAGTTTAAAGTTCAGCGAATTTTTCAAATTCGTCCTAGGTTTTTCCCAAACCCTTTGGGTGGGCAATTTAGTTTTTCAAGTCTCTTCTGTAAGAGTTTTAACTAAATTTTAAAATTTCATCAGTCACTCTATGGTCCTTCCATCTTTTTTCAGGAAAAAATTAATTATAAATAAACCCCTGACTTTCAATTTTTTTTTGGGTGTTTGATTTTCTACCTTCATCGGCGTATGGATAAAATCGTCGTACATATTTCGCTTGCGTCGTCGGAAGTTTTTGGGAAATTTTTGACGGATAGGATTTTGGCGGCCCTTATCTGTGTAGGGTTGGGGCCCGTGTAACGTTCCCAAAAGCATACCCCGTTTTAAAAGGTCTTGATCGGGTCTTTTGAACTGGCCCCGGGTTCTAATTCCCGTTCCAAAATCAAACTTTTCCCCTTTCCCCTTCTCATCCCAAAAATGCCCATACGCGTTCGACCTCTTTTTTATAAAATTTATTTGAGATGTCAAAAAAACTTTTTGATAAAAAACCAAAAAAAGTGTTTTTGTCGCATCAGCTCAGGAAGACCACCTGGTGCCCGAAGTCTCTTCAAAGTCGGGGTTTTTGCCTGTATCTTCTTTTTTGGTGCCCAAATCGAAGGTAAAAGGGGAAAAAGATGTATAGAACTTTAAAAATCAAAAAAATGGATCTTCTATACAACATTCTCCCCCTTTCCAAACCAAATTCAGTGAATGTCAAACAGGAATGTATTCTGCGTACTTATTAATCTCTAATGCGTGCTTGAACCCCGTTTATTTCCCCTCATTTGTGGCATTTTGTTTGGGACAGTTTTTATATAAATGTTTTTCCTTTAAAATCAAGTAAACTTTGGGCGGTTGTTCCCGGATAGCCTTTTTCAAGAATTTAAAAACCTTTTCCCCACTTGATGGAAACCCTTTTTAAACTATTAAGTGGTTGGCCCACATCGAAATTTGGTAGAGTCGTGATACGGAATAGTATTTGTTTCTTTTTCAAAAAATATACCCAGTAAACATGAAATTAGAGGGAAAAAATTCCTCACTTTTTTTTTTGATAAGATGATTTGTCCTTTCCTTTATTTGCATAAGTATTTATATGTGACCAGAAAAATTCAAATTTTTTTTCCAAAAACCCTAAATAATTTCCATTTTGGGTAACCAAATAATTTCACCCCCTCCCCCAAAATCAAGACCTCGTTCTGCTAAATTGGATTACTAAGTAATTCCCCCAAACGTTCCCAAATGTTTGTTCGGTCTAAATTTTGCAAAATTTGAGAATCGACCCCCAAACTTTCTTTAAAAACAGAAATTATCGCTTGTCTAGGGGAATCTTTCTTCATTCTTTTCAACAAATTTTTTTCGTTTTCCAATCTCAAACCCTTTTCAAACCGTGACGAACAGTCTGAATCCTTTAAACAAAAAAAAATTGCCCTTTTGTTTCTGAATAACCCCCAATCTCTCACATAGTTTTGTTTTTTTGGGTTTTTGTTATAGAAAAACATTTTCGACAAATTTGGTTTTTTCTTTATCGTTTTTTTTTTTTAAGACAAAAATCACTGTTCATATTTCACTTCCCTTTCTTTCAATCTAACCCGATTAAGTTGATTGGATTCACCAATATCGTTGGGTACATTTTATTTTCGTTGTGCTTTTTGGGTTGTAGAAGATGTTGCTCTTAAGGGATGTGCTGTCTTTTTACCTCTCTTTGGGGAAAAAAGAAAGGCTAAATTGGAAAAACTTTTCATTCGACTTTATTTTTTCTTGTAAAAAGTCTAAATCGTAAATTCTGATCTTTATTGTTATGATTTTTTCTATATCACTATCTTCATCTTATACTTGAACCATTCTATATTTTCTCTTCGTTTCTTTGGATTCCGCATTTAAGTTAAAAAAAACTTTCGTGTTTTGATACAAAACGGGGATTTTTTTCCCTTTTTATCTGTCTTTACGCTTTCACTTAAAACGTAATTACCGTATCTCTGGCTCTCTCTCCCTTTTTCTCAATCGGGAAGAAAAAGAAATTTTCAAATAAAAAATTTAAATTTTTCTCTTTTATTATAACATATAAATGTGGTTTTACGCGTTTTTGTTAACAATTTACTCTATTATATTAAACAGGGTGCTTCTTTTCTCATACTATCTCGTTAAACATTTGAAATTTTTGAAAAAAAAAAAAAAAAACTATAAAAAATTAAATTTTTCACAAAATAAAATAGCTATTAAAAAAAAAAAAAAAATAACAAGATGGGAGGTTTAAATACATTAAAAAAGAAAATAAAAATTCTCTCTGTGTCCCCTTTTTTCTTCTCTGAATATACCCACTCTGTGTTGCCCCTTTTGTTAGCTCCTTCAAATTGTCAGTTTTCTTTTTAAACATTTCCCCCTCCCTTATTTTTTTGGGACATCTAGTCAGTGCAAAAAATTTTTCCAAAAAAAAATGAATGAAAAAAGAAATTTTTTTAAGTCCCAAAATCTGCTCTGTCTTGAACAATATTTCTACCAAATTTTTTTTAAAACTAAGTTTTTCCCCCAAAACTCTGAAGACAGAACTTTTTATGAGTCAAATTTAATTTTCTTTTGTTCAAGCTTTAAATTTTTTATTAAAACGTGTACCAAAAAACACTCCCATAAAAAAATTTTTTTAAAAAAGGTATTTCCCAATTAAATCCAAATTAAAAAAACATGCCTTTTTAATCAATAAAAAAAATGAAGTTTTACCTCCCCAAAGGGTTCCCTTTTTTTATGACTGTACAAATTTTAAAAGCGGGGTGGCTTTACCCTACTATCTAATCCCGGGTCTCTCAACACCCACTATTCAACTAAGATCGGGATTTCGATCTGTGTGCGACTGCATTGTTTTTTTCGTTTCCCAAAACTTGATGCCCAACATATGTCTGGGGATGTTGCCTTTACCCTTTATAGATGTCTATTGAAAATTTTTTATTTTATTATTAGTAAACAAACGGAATGTCCGGGCTAAAAAAAAATATCAATAATTCAAAGAAAAGTGTGGAAATATAAATAGAGAAACGGAAAAAAAATGGGTTATTTTTTGCAGACCAAAATTTTTGTTTGTTCAATTTATTTCAATTTTTTTTCATTCAATTTTAAAAAATTACCATTTACGTTTCCTTTCTTCTATAACAAATTTTCTCATTTCTTTATATATTCAACCCCAAATTCTTTACTTAAATTTTTTTTTTTGTTTAAAACAAATTGTATTTTCAATGTCTATGAACCCATGAGACATTAAAAAGAGGCTAGGAAAACAAGAAACAGTAAATAACGAACATTTCAATAAAAATAAAAATCTCCCAATTTTTCAAAAAAATGAAATACTTGAAAATCAGATTCTGAAATTCAAAAATTTTAAAAAAAAAAAATTAAAACCTTGAAGGGAATAAAACCCAAAGTTAAATGAGTATTGTGGGAAAAAGTACGAATTACCACACTAATCTAACATGCAATGGGAAAATAGAAAAAAAGAAAAACCTAAATGAGAATAAGAACCAAACCTAAAAAGAAAAAGAAACCTATTTTAAGTAGAAAGTTCCCCGAATGAACCATCATAAAAAAGAATAAAAAACAGAAGATGGGTGAAGGCACAGAGGGAGGATATTTTATCAAATAAAAATTCAAAAAGGGGGTAGGACGATGATCGTATTCGACAACAATTACGTGAAGCTCTGGAAATCATCTGGCAAAAAATGAAATCATTAATTTTTTTATCCAAAAAATGACGGATAAAAGTATTTTTTAAATTTTTTTCATTATGTCAAGGTTTATTCACTAAAATCGATCATATTCGTGACCCCGGGGTGGGTTTCCGGGGCAAATTTGGGGGGCGAGCTAAGAGGGGACTTAGGAGGTTTGACTGAAAACGATGCTTTTCCTTTTGGAAGTCAACCCGCTGCCTTGGGCGGGGAGGGAAAGGCAAGGAAAACACAGAAAGGGCTGAATCCGGACCATGGGATAAACCCAGGCTCAAAATGGCGTGGAGGTGAAAACACCATGCTAAATTCGGGTCAATTTTTCCATGAATGAATTTAGGAATCTGGTAAATTGGTCCCCAAAATGATCGTGAGTTTTCAGTGACGTGTTGTGGTTTTAATTTTCCAAATACCTCTTGTGGAAGGTGTAACGCGGAAACTTTAAAAAAAGGGCAAAGGCGTTCCCCAAAAAACAGTCAACGAAAAAGGCCCCACACGTCTCCCAACATAAAGAAAAGAAAATTTTTAAAATCCACCGATAAAGCAAAACAAGTTGGCGTAAATTATAATTTAATATAGTTTTTAAAGTTAAATAAATCCGCAAATATATTCCGAAAAAAAAAGAGCAATTTGGATCTGTTTTTAAAATGATTTGGCTTAAATCACTTTATATTTTTATGCAATTAATCAACTTTAAAAAACCCCCTAAAAATTCCAATTATACGGCTGGTTTTCTCCAAAATCGAAAATTTTTCGAATCTTTTCAGATTATAAGCTGTTCCCCTTTAAAATGAATCAGTCCCTCCACAGAACGTAGTGATTGACATTTCTTGTTAAAAAACAATTTTTTAACAATCTCCCCAAACCCCCCAATTTCTTAACTTGGAAAACCCCACCTGGGACCCCGTTGTTTTGGGGCCTGATTATGGGGGGTACCCTTTTAACCATGTCCGGGAGGGGGTAAAACGCGAAAACAGTTTAAAAAATTCCCTTTTCTCCCCCTAAAAAAAACAAAACAAATTTTATAAACATATTTTTGGAGGAGACGGAATAGAAGAACTTGGGACTTTAACCCTTTAGTTGTTTGAAATTTTAAATTAACATGAATATGGTGTATGTTGATAAGAAAAAAACCCAACTTTGATATAAAACCATATACGTTTTAGGGGTCTCTATTTGCGTAGAGGGTAGATTTTTGTCTATCGTGCTAAAAGTTACAGGTTCGCCCCCTCATTGGGCCATCTTGATTTTTTCCGAGTCCCTCATCTCAGTGTGGGTGGATCCCTCATCTCAGTGTGGGTGGGATCCCTCATCTCAGTGTAGGTGGGTCCCTCACTCAGTGTGGTGGGATCCTCATCTCAGTGTAGGTGGATCCCTCATCTCAGTGTAGGTGGATCCCTCATCCCCAGTGTGGGTGGATCCCTCTTCTCAGTGTGGGTGAGATCCCTCATCTCAGTGTAGGTGGATCCCTCATTCTCAGTGTGGTGGATCCTCATCTCAGTGTGGGTGAGATCCACTCTCTCAGTGTGGGTGGATCCTCTCTCCAGTGTGGTGAGACCCCTCATCTCAGTGTGGTGGATCCCTCATCTCAGTGTGGTGGGACCCCTCATCTCAGTGTGGTGAGATCCCTCATCTCAGTGTGGTGGATCCTCCTCTCAGTGTGGTGAGATCCCCATCTCAGTGTGGTGAGATCCTCATCTCAGTGTAGGTGAGACCCCTCATCTCAGTGTAGGTGGACCCCTCATCTCAGTGTAGGTGAGATCCTCATCTCGTGTAGGTGAGATCCTCTCTCAGTGTGGTGAGATCCCTCATCTCAGATGTGGTGGGTCCCTCATCTCAGTGTGGGTGAGACCCCTCATCTCAGTGTGGTGAGACCCCTCATCTCAGTGTGGTGGATCCTCATCTCAGTGTAGGTGAGATCCCTCATCTCAGTGTAGTGAGATCGGGGTTCTTTATCTATCGGAGACGGACGATAAAAAGTAGGCCCCGTGTTCAATTTGGGCACGTAAAAAAATCCTGGCGGTTGAAAATCGATAAGAGCAGGCGGGAAAGCCTGTCAGGCAAACTCAGGGGGAACAGATTAAATAAAATTCCTACAAAATATCTTCACCATCTTCAAAATTACATCAGGGACTCTCCCAGTGCTACAGGTTCGTCACTGCAGCGAGATCTTCCTTTTGGAAGAGATCGAGCACACATGTTTCTCACCGAGTCATGATGATGGCCTATCAATCAATCAATCAATCAATCAATCATATTATAAAATATTGAAAGGAACATGCAATGGTTTGGTCATCTCAAAGATGATATCAGTGAGCTAATACTTTTGTCTTTAAACAATAAAAGATTTAGTCTGAGAACACGAGGAAAGTCAGAGGATGTTGGATCTCTTTCTCTCTCTCTCTCTCTCTCTCTCTCTCTCTCTTTTCGTGTGCCATTTAGCTTGGAGGGAACATCGACCCAAAAACCAACTCGTTAAGTATTTATATCTTAGCTCTTCCCTAGCTCCTTCCATCTCCTCCATATATTAATTTCTGCCTTCAAATCTCTTCGTCTTTTTAGGCATCTCTTTTTCACTTTCCTTTTGGTTCTTAAAAAGAGCCCTTCTTCTCCCATTCCCTGTAGTTTCTTAAGGTGTGACATATCAGCTCACATTCTTTCTTCATTTATTTATCCACTGGGATCTGTATTGTTCTCTCTATATCTCTTCTTTTATTGTATCACTGGATCTTATTTTTCTCTCTATATCTCTTCATTTTGTATCCTGGATCTGATTTTTTCTCTCTTATCTCTTCTTTTATTGTATCACTGGATCTGTATTGTTCTCTCTATATCTCTTCATTTATTGTATCATGGATCTGTATTTTCTCTCTATATCTCTTCATTTATTTCACTGGATCTTATTTTTCTCTTGTCTCTTCATTTATTGTATCACAGGATCTTATTTTCTCTCTATTCTTTCATTTGTGACCTATCATTTCAACTCATTCCTTTTCTGCCTACCTTCATTCTTTCTCACCAATTTTTCGAAAGTATGCATTTCGATTGATTGAAATTGTGGACCATCGTCATTAAACCCGGTGACTAATCATGTGTGCTCGGCTCTTTCTTACACAGGAAAGATCTCACTGCACCCGAACTCCTATCCGCAGTCTCGGTGAAATTTTTGAAAACATTTTTGTATAAATCTTTATTTATAAAAATTTTCCCTAATAATTTTTGCCTGGCATTGGCTTTCCAGTATCTTCTCGATATTGAACTGCAATGGTTTTTAGTCTCAAATTGAACACGGGACCTTCGTTTTATCGTCCGTCCCCCGATAGGACTAGGAACTCGATCTCACCTCCCTAAGATCAATGATCTTGGAAAAATATCCAGATGGTTCAACGTGGTAGTGAACCTGGTACCTTTGTCACGAGACGATCACCTAGCCTCTACATACAGAGATCCATCTGTGATTCAATATTTTCCGTAACTAACAAGTTAACACCCTAATTCTGCTTCCCAAAGACCCAGTTCTACTTGTACAACATGAAAAACAAAAACCCAACCATTAAATCACTCATTCATCTGAAAAGAAAATCCACACTTCCCATTTCTGTAAGACTTGTACCATATTCATATTTATACTGTCTGTGACCTATTCGTTTATAATTTGATATATTGTTTCTATGCTTATAAGAAAAACAAACATCCAAGCAAAAACACATTATTTAGGACAAGCCTCCCCTGGGTTATTATACTTTTCAATATCGTAACAGATCGGATTAAATTCAGTGTACGGTTTATGTGCAACCAACATACTAATTTTTACCATTTACTTACGATAACCTCCGATAACCATACGGCCATCGGGCTCAGGTAAAAATTCTAGGAAATAACACCACAACCATCGCGTGACCTCTTTTCCCCAGTATTGTTGTATGGACGAATTCATTTCAAAATCAACACGATGCTAAATCAGGTTACTTTATGTAAAAGTTAAGTCTAACAATAAGGAATATCAATTACTATTAACATTTTTCACCAATAAATAACATTAACCCCCTAGAATTGACTAAAATTGCCAAAAGTACAGTGTTCTATCAAACCTAAAAAATACCCCCATCTAACAGGTTTCCGTTGTCGGCTAACTATTCAGTCTTATGTTCCAGGGCTGCGGTAACCAACAAATCCCAAATTTTCCCAAATTTGTCTTACATAGGGGAAGAAATAATGGTCAACTAATGCTCTTTTTCTTCCCCTTTCTCTCCCCAATCAACCTTATTAAACCACTTTGGGTTGGTATATGATTTGTACCTTAGAGCCTGAGTTCATTTGACAGTTATCCTACGACCGTAGTCAGCTCCAGTTTCTGTATCTTTTTTCAGGTTCACTTCATTGTGAATTATGAATCAGTATATTATATATATATATATATATAAACTTTATTATTACTTGTAATTCCGTTTTTTGGGCGTTGGGGACTGGAGGGACATGAGACTGTAGAATTTAATGGCTGCATGGTTAGAGCAGTCGCCGTGAAACTGTTCATGTTAGGATATTTTCTTTATCCATCGACAAAAACTGTTTGGGCCTCCGTGGATTGAATCAGGTCTCACTTTTGAGCCGTGCTCCCCTAATCCATTCAGTCAGATGCCCATATATTTATATATATTGCCAGCTATGAATTCACGCGTAGTCATGCTCTAATATGGAAAATATGGGATCGCGAGAGAAGGGGTGTGAAAATATAAATATTCAACATAGTTATGCCTTTATGCAAAGCTATATATATATATATATATATATATATATATATATATATATATATATTTTTGTTCTTCTTCTTTCAACCCCCTTAAATATAAAGCATACAACATTTCTTCATAGATTTGTCTTGAGCAAGCCAGCTTAGTTTATTTGGTTTTCTACCTATTCTCTTTCTCTGACTATAGTTCGTCTCCATGTCTCTCTAGGACTTTCCCCTACCTCTCTTGTTTTCCCAGATTCATTTCAAAGCCACATGTAAGTGGCTGGTCTTCTCAATTCTTAATGCATGTCCCAATCACGTCTATCTTCTCTTATTGTTTTTCCCTCGTTGATATTGTTGGTGCCTGCGCGCGGGCTCTAATTTTGGTATTCTCTGGTCCAACAAATACTTTTCGGTATGAGTGGATGTCGTCATAAAGTTTCTAACCTCAGCGGCTTCGTGGATATACTACCCTGGGCATGGGGTTTTGGTAATGGAAGGCGGACGGGCATCAACAGCATCGGTGTTGGGAGTTGAAAGATGGATAAGGGGATATTCTTCGGTCTCTTCCGACTGTCTGTTGGATGAGGACACTAAAATCGATGTTGAATCGATCAAGCAATTTAAGCATTTTGGGAAATTCCATTGTTCAAGTCAAACTGGATCCTAAAGGGGCAGAGTGAAGGTGTGTTTAATCAGCAAAACAGGAACATCAGTATGCATACTCTTCGATATCTTTTTGGGGAGACTGAGCACCTATGGGTCTGCCGAGTGCAAACGTCAGTTTATTAAATAACCAATAACAAAATACATATGTAAGCATGTATGTAGAGATTTATTTTCGTTATTCATATAACCTAACAACTCGCTATGCTAACATGTCTTTTGTGAGTCAGTATTTCTTACTCGATGTCTGCAAAGGCATCAGTGAAGAACTTTCTATATGCCCCATTATGGGAAAAAACCAGCTCCTGACGGTTGTTTGAAAGCGATATTGCGTACAGGCGCAGTCTTTGAGACAGAGACTTATGTGGGAGAAAGACAGAGGCCGCAGGCACAAAAATTTGGAGAAAACCGTGGCGCCAGGGATCAGTGAGCTGGCACTGATCAGATCTACCACCTGCAAGTGGTGGCCTAATAAGGACTAATGTCTGACTAAGGGTGGGATCGAAAGAGATTTGGAAATTGGTAAAAAGTAGGTGCATATATTCTGATATGAGATCTGATCGCATTATAGACATTGAGAATCTTAGCATGGCCCACGTCTCTCCTGTCCAATAATAGGTCAAGATGAGTCATCATACAAATCAGACGCCCGTGTGATTCCCAGGGCCAGATTAGGGTAAATTTAGAACCACTAATTACCTACCTCGCCTATCCGACAAAGTGGAGGTTTGGCGGGGATTAGCTACCCAATCCAGTAAAAATATTTGCTAAAAAAGCGAAACCAAGTGCACGAAAACTTGAAAAGGGCCCTTTGGGTTTGGGACCTATGCCTCTACTCACCAGGATAGAAGAAGGGGAAAGGAAAGACAAGAAGGCGAAAACTAAAAGGTTGTCCAAGTAAAACCGTGCCAACTGACCGTCTGAAAAGACAGAAACGTCATATATTTCTTCTCGCGTTGATACAATATATATTGTTCTTCAATGTGAGTTCTTAAGTTTATCTTAGTCTTCGTATTTCCTTTTCCTCCGTGTCTAAGTCATGACTACTCTTGCATGTATTCAGGGTTCATTCTCCGATTCTGTTATTGTTTAGCTGCCTGTTCTCAGTTCTGACACATACAACAATTTGTGTAATACCATACCATAACAATTTTCTTGTTCTGAATATTGTTTTAAAATATCAGAGTCACAAATTCTTTTTTGAATTTACTTCCTTCCTCCATATTTTATTATGTCCCCGGACGCATTGATATTACAACATATACTGATTGACAGTAGACTGGCTTTGCGTCATCTTAAAATAACGCAAGCCATTATATAAACTCAGAAGAGCAGAAGGTGTTAACGAACGTATTCAAATGCTCAAAACAAACAAATATATATCTTCTTCTTTCTTTTGTCGTCACCTGCTACCTGTTGTTGCTATGTGTGGTTTTCTTTTTTGTCTTGCGCTGTTCTGGTGGCTTGTGTGATTATTATTTTGCTTTTGACATGCTTCTGCTAATGCCATCTACCATTTTTTTCGTAGTCTTCCTCTCCTTCTTTCCTGATGTTCTGTTGTAAAAGACTTTGTATACTGTGGGTTTTAGGAATGCTCAAATCACAGTATACAAAATCTTCTAAAGAAGCTAAAGCTAAAACAAAAACCACAACACTGGGCAACCCGGTAGCATGTGACGACAAAAAGAAGAAGACAACAATTCATATATACAACTTCGAAACTCTAATAAACAGCAGATAAATAGAAGTCAAGAAAAATATGCAAATGTGTTTGATTTTTATTTTATGTCTTTTTTTTTCAAAAACGTCTTGATTCTATAGCCACCAGTAATCATTAAGGAACCCCCCCCCCTCTCCCCTCAATGCAATGTCCTCTCAGCACAAATTACTGAAATGCGTCATACAAACCTATTTAGCCTTTCTTTCTCCCATGCTGGCGTCTACTCAGTAAACAAACTTGCATACAGACAGAAACAATGAAAAAAAAGGGTAGCAATGTCTCCTGGGGTTGTGATCTTTGATCTGATAAAATTATTTACATAACAATACAACAGTGTAATAATAATAATATGACCAAATTGAAACAGTAACAAAAAAGTCATTCAGAATATATTGATTATTTAGAACCACCAAATTCAAGAACACCGGTAAGACATATCTTTTAATTTCCCTCAGCAGATTTTGCTGTTTCTAACCCCCAAGGAGTGTAAAAAGTTGGCTTTAAAGGCATAAAAAAAGGAAAATTAAAGTTGCGGACATACCCAAACGACATGAGTGCCTAGAAAAATAATTTTAGAAATGTCCTGGAAGAAAAATGGAAACTGAAAACATTGGGTAAAGATGTCATTGACGATAAATGACTGTTGCTAATCTGGGGATGACGGCCAATTTACACAGAACAGATTTTTTCATGACTGCTGTCATTGGAGCCAAACCGGAACGGAAAAAGCTCTTGATAATGAATTTCCAATTGGAAACAATTTCCACTTTTACCTATGCCAGACCACGAGCTTGTAATTTTACACCAGGTGGAAGATTCCGTGCAGTTCTCGTGATTAGAACTTTTTGAAAAATCATACAGTGTTTCCCAAATGGACTCATCCCCAAAGGAGAACAATTTGATTTTAAAAAATTTTGTCAAATGAAAATGTTATTTTGCGGTGGGGTAAATGTTCAAATACATTTAAATATGCATTTTAGTAAACGTTTACTCAACCCATTAAATTAATATTACACTGCTTTATTTAGTTTCAATTGATCTTATATTTATTTATTTCTGCCCATAGTAAAATGAGAGAGCCGAGGTGGCGTAGTTGTTGTAACTCGCTTCTCAAGACGGGTGGTCTGGGTTCAACTCCCAGTGCTCGTGGAATTTTTCCCGAGCGACGGCTCTCAGGTCGCCACCTCGCCGTTCCATTTCGGGGAAAAGTAAAGGCGCCGGGCGTGATGCTGATCACATCACCATCGTGTACTGACGGTCATAAATCGGGCCCTCCTGTTTGCTCTTCCCAGGTATGAAAGGGTTCCTTTTCTTTTATAGTAAAATGAGTGGTGCAAGCAAGAACAAAAAATTCTCGTATTCGGAGGAATATTTAAAAATGTGGTTTCTATCCCTGTCGTGATGAACAAAATCCTTTTGTCTTTAATTTTCAATATTAAAAGTATGTATATTTTTTAAGGGGGCATAAATTTTAGAAAGGCTTGGTGGGCCAGGGCACAAAAAGATGGGAAACACTACCTTGAGGTTTAGCTTCTTTTTATAGTGACGGAGGGTGTACTGCCACTAGCGACAGTCTTCTATTCAAGAACTTTACTGTGATTCTCTTACAACATTGAAGGATCTGCTGAAGACGAAGGTTTATTTCCTTCATTTCAAATAGGTCTCTTGATATTAATGCATGTAGGAAGTCAACCCATGAAAATCAACAAACAAAATACCGGACCATGAAAATCAGCAGAACCCAAGCAAACAAACATACAAATAGATAACACCAGAGAAAAAACAAGTTTCAATTTCCCAAATATTTAGGCAGTATTTTCCAGAGGACGGAAAACTCGATAGAAAAATGAAAGGTGTTAAAAAGCAAATGCGTGACCTACAGCTGGCACCATTACTCAACAAGACCCAAGATGGAAGTGAAAGACAGATGATAAAAGTATCTTCCTACAACACTTTGTTTCCAGTGCCAAATTGGTCTGTGACAGTAACACACCAAAAAAACTCACCACGTGTAAAATGAAATGTTGAAGAAGGCAGTGGGGATCACCGGGAAAGACAGACTACGAAATGAGGACACCCAAAGAAGCAAGTGGGCATAACCTATCTCAGAATAAACCGAAGAAAACAAATGCAGTGGTTTTGGACATTTTGAGAATGAAATACACCAACCAAATAACAGCATACAATAAAAGAGATCGGTACTAGAGCTAGGAAGACCAAAAAATGATGGATAGACCATATCAAGACCCCCTACATAAACCGGATATAAAACAACAAGGGCGACTATCTGGCCCAAGAGCGCAAGTTAAGCTCCCATCCTACGCAACGGCAGAGTAAAACACAACTTCATCTTCCACCTGGAATAGACAATAGACAATAGTCTCTTGATCGATTGATTGGACCATCATCATTACTACGTAGTAACCTCATGTGCACGATCTCTTTCTTTAACGGAAGATCTCATGCTTTATATGAACTCCGTAGCATCGGCGAGGCCCACGATGAAATTTTTAAAAGTTGGTGAAGATTTTTTTGGAGGAATTTTTTTTTTAAAAAATATTTTCTAATGAATTTTGCCCTGGCAGCGGTTTGCTCTTCTCGATTTTGAACTGTCAAGGGTTTTCTTTCCGTATAAATTGAACACGGGACCTCTTTTTATCGTCCGTTTCCCGATAGGACTGAAACTCGATCTCATCTACACTGAGATCAGGCATCTCTGGAAAAATATCCAGATGTTTCCACGAGGAGCAGACCGGGTACCTTTGTCACGAGTGAGGCCTAACCTCTACGCCACAGAGTCCTTGAATATGTTTCTTAAAATTTACACACCCTACGCCATCACACGGACTATATGTACAATTCTTTTCCTTCTTTCTTTTGTGCTTCTCTGTTTTTGGGTTTTTTTTGCCGTTAAAACCTCCGGGGTTTGTTTTGATGATCGGTTTCCGAAATAGTGCACGTTCGATCGCTAGATATGCTGTGGCATTGTGGAGTTTTAAGATGTCTGTAGCTCCACCAATACACATTTTTCTTTGTCTGCTCCTTCTCTAGATGTTTTCATTTCGGGTTAACACCCAACTGTGAATTTGGTTCATTCTCACAAGTGGTCAAACCTTTTTAGTCTGTTTTTACAGATCTAACAACAGGTTTCGACTGCTCTTCTAATTTCATCATTTCTTATTCAGGTCTCTTCTTGTTCTTTCCCCTATTTCCTCAAGCATCTCATTTCAAAGGTTGTAAATTTCCCTTTTGTTCTTTGTCGGTGACAAGTTTGGCACTGGTAGCAATGTTAGCATGGTTGTTTATATTCAGTCTTTTGGTCTCTACTGGATTGCTGGTTTTTCCAAGATTGGGAAAGCTGGTATGTAACGTTTTTGGGCTTGCTGGATTTTTTTCGATCTCTCTTCAAGTCTCTATCAGATGTGAAAATACTTCTGAGTATTTGAATTTTTCTATGCTTTAGCGTTTAGTCGTTGATTTCTTTACAGCCATATCTGCTATATTACGAACTATGATACTCTCCCGCATCTCTCGCTCTATCATCATTATTGTTAACATCAGCATTAATACATCGTGTACATATTAACAGAATTTTTGATGTTTTATTCAAGCTGCAAATTTATAACTGTGGTAGTGAGTCAAGTCCATTAAAATCTTTCTAACTTCTTTTCAAAACGTTACAACACTTTTGTTCAACCCAACACCAAAATTCAACAAATTTTCACTGCCCGCAGATTTTTTTACACCATAAAACTTAGGTATTCTAGTGATACAGAGGGATCTGTCAATATGTTCTTTCGTGGTCCCCAGTATCATCATATGTGTCACCCGGCTGACCTGTTGCTAAGTGGTTAAGCCCTTTACCTAATGAGTCGAAGGTCGTGGGTTCGGGGTCGGACCGCCTTTTCTGTCCACGAGTGCAGTTTTAAAGGGACCTAGGTTGTTGCTGGGCTACGGGTTCGTGCCTGTGCAATACTCTCGGCAGGGGGTTTTGCCTTTTTTGTGGAAGGGCGAGCCGTATGGGGTAAACCCGGTCAATAAGTCAACCCTTCGGCAAACCGTTTTTAATCATTGATATCAGAATCGCCTTTTCCCTTGATACGCTATTAGTCCGGTTGTTGACATTCTTCCGTACCAAAGCCAGACTGTTCAGATTTTATCCCCTGTCTTCTTTGTCTCACCTTCCATTGATTTTACCGGTTGCCACAATGTGTTCTAAACCTTTCTTTCTCATCATATCTAAAGAAACAGCTCTGTATCTTTTCCTTTAGTACTTTCTTTGTGACGATGGTTTCATGCGGGCCCCGTAATCTTATCTATGCCATTATCTAGCGGTGTAACAAGGCTTATTATATCAGCGAGACAGACAAGGCTCAGTGACGATTCCCCCAACACTTGCGCGACATACGCCAATGCTCTGTGACCCTGTAGCCACCTTTCAATGATCTGGCCATTTGGGCCCCGATGTCGGTCACAGCCATCGATCATGTTCCTCGGATGATCGCAGTCGATTTACTCTGGAGAATCGGTTGATTTCTTTGTATGGTACATTGCGACCACGTGGGCTTAACGTATTACATTCCTATGCTTCTTAGTACTTTCTCTGTACCTTTTATAATCTATAGGTTATATTTGCATGTATTCAAGTTATATGTTTACTAGATTTTCATTGTTTCTCTTCCGTTCTTTTCTATTTTTATTGTGTTTTTGTTTACATTTATTTCGTTTTCGTTTTATTTCCAGATTTTCATTAAAACGTTTGTTTATGGTCGTCATTTGTTTTTAAAATTTGCACTCCTGTTGTTCTTTTTGTGAAAAAAGGCCTTGTAATCTAACTTTGCTGTTTTTTGTCATTGTTTTGTAATTTGTAAACTATATTTGCCAAACAAATATCTCAATCTCAAGACCTAGCCTTTCTTTCTTTCTTTCTCGAATCCTGTTTGCCTCACAGCGTCAGGTCAAGAAGATATTTCTAAAAGGCCTTAATGCCTTCTAAATAGTCTCTTTCTGCCTCTGTTATCTCTAAGTCTATCTTTTCGTGCCGGTCTTTTGCTTTGTACCCCCCTTGTATCAGACAGCATTGCTCTTTGAGGGGTTATCTTGTTTGAACCATTAATTTGCTGTTTCGTGAGTCTAGTACTGATATTGTACCACTTTTCCCGATGTCTTCATTTCTCAACTGTCTCTTCTTGTTACTCCCAGCATTCTGCTATACCTTCATCTCTGTCGTGACTAGTTTTCTTCTTCATTTTTTTGTCAATGTCCCGGTTTGGCACTGTACATATATTACCTAAGTTCAATTGTTTTAGGTCGTGTGTGATTCCTGTACTAACCTACGTTTGTGAAAATTGAAATCAACAAGAAATTTATAAACTGGACAGCTTTGAGGAATAAATTCTCCCATATTAAAAATAAAAAGGAGTGATTTTGTTTCTAACAGCACAGTGAGAGATAGGGAAAACACCAACAACCGTATCAAAATAAAGGAAAGGGTGAAATATTTAGGTCATGTTCTTAGATCAGACGAAAGAACTAACAACAAGTCTATGGGTCCCGTTGGGAAAAAAAAACATGGAAGACCTAAAACCACTCTTGAACCATCCTACAAAAAGAACTTTGGGGGTGTAAAACCATACAAGATCTCAACTGCTAACACGAACCCATTAGAGAATCTAAACCTCTACGCAGCTTTGGCACAAAGAACAAACTAATAACTATTTAACCTTAGAACACGAGATCTGATATAAGCTCTGGAATGTAAATAAAAACTCCCATCCGACAAAAAATCAGTCTGAAGACTCCCTTGTTCCAATAACGCGAGAAATAAATTGTGTATAACTGTGATGTGAAACACAACCTATGTATTACTATTTTTGTTTAATTTCTATTACTAAGTGGGGACATGTTTCAGATAATTTGTTGTGATGAAAGGCGTGCTGAAAAATACAAAACTCTACTCAAAAAGTATTAACAAAACAAGCAGTTGATTATTCTGATCTTTTTTCTCGGTTCTTAGCTATGAAATTCAGGAGTAGTCAGAAGCGTCAGTATAGGCTTCTGATTTTTTCATGGATGCTTTCTTTTTCATCAATGTCCCCCGCCATTCAGGTCAGGCTTCTCCACATTCAGAGGGGATTATTCTGATGATATCAAAAGTGAGTTAGATGATCATTTAGATGATGAAAATTTGCTTGAATTGGTTGAAATTCAAGCTAGAATGTGAATCTGGAAAATAGCTACAATACGGGTAAAGGGAAGGGTGATAAATGTAATGTATCATAATTGAATCGATTTGGGCTCCTGTAAATATATAATAAGCGGAAGATGGGGAAAAGATGGGTAAGTTAATAATAAATTATACAGCATTAGTTGTGCCAAAATATCTTGTTTAATAACCTGAGATGTGATGAGAGGTTTTGAACACATTGTGACAACCAGTAAAATCAAAGGGAAAGCGAGACACAGAAAATTTTTTGGGTAGCCCTGACTTCATAGTCGGTGGCGTCAACATCTGAATTGATAGCAAACACCAAGAGAGTTTGAGGGAATCCGGGTGAAGTTTGCCAGCCGACAGGCACCTTTATGATGTGATGTTTTTGTTTTTTTGGGCTCAAGGGGATTGATTTTTAAGCTACTGGTGGCGAGGGTTGAAAAGGTTAACCAGACAAATGGGTTTTTCATCTAAAAAATAAATAAACACATGTGTCCATACATGAAACAAGTTTTATTACTGGTTGTTTTTTTTTTGTTGTTGTTGATCTGTAACCCAGTTGCTGTCACTCCCCAAAAGCACAATAAGCGTTTACATGAAAGAAATGTAATAAGCGACAACAATCAATCAACAAACAGGGGTTAAACACTTTTTACAAAGGAAAAATAATAACTGTGTAACTACGCCGAGCGTTGTGAGTCTACAACAGGATAAAATATTGACATGAAGAAATTTGTACATTTATATTCATCAGACCAAAACATTTTTTCAAAACTAAATAAAACATTAATATCTTGATGAGTTCAAATACAGAAAACAAAATTATCACTTTTATCGTTTTTTAATTGTATTTGAAATTTCTTATGTACAAAATCAAAAAATTCAGTTATTGGATCATAGCTTGTATTGTGCTAAAATAGGCTATCTGTAAAATGAAAGAGAAAAAAAAAACTTGTTTGCTAGCACAACTAAACAAACAAATGTGAGTTCAAAGCACCCCCATACAATAGGCTAATAAAAAAATGTCCATAATCTTTTTCAGACCTTAGGGCATGAAGGGTCATTTTCCCTTTTCCTAGTTCCAGTGTGCAGGGGTGGAGGACAATTTCTTTCCTCCCGAGCAAGGCTGCGATTGGACTGAACCCAAAAACCCTTGTGTGCTAGATGATAATCAAATTTATACCATTAACAGTGTGCAGGAGGTAGGAGGACAATTTCTTTCCTCATTGAGCAAGGCTGCACATTGGACTGAACCAACACCCTTGTGTGCTAGATGATAATCAAATGCTTATACATTAACAGTGGCACATACACAAGTGAAATCAATCATGTACAGTATTCATTTGCTTTCATTTGCAAATTCCCTTTTTTTAATATCCGTACTTCAAATGTCCCTCTTACTGGGGAAAAATATATGGGGCAAACCCCCCTGCTAAGATCTAGATGACTCAAATAGAATCCCAAATGTTCTAGCTAGACAAACAACTTTGGGTTGTATGTGTATGGGTCTAGCAAACATTATCTTGATATCATTGGTTTAAGACGGGGTAAAACCTGGTGCAATGAAGTCAATCGTCAACTTAGACCCTTCAGACACACAATATCTAGTTATCCCGGACAGTTTCTATAAGTAGCTGTGTTTTCCTCTCACTTCAATACTTATCTGGTATAATCGGCTAATTTTCCAGCGATTTCAGATCTCAATGTAAGCAAGATTATAGTTTCTAATTCCATCGGAGACAAATGACAAAAAGTGGGGCTCATGTTCACGTTGTGGCCAAAGAATCTGGCAGTGTAAAATTAATAAAGTATTCTGAAAAGTCCCCATCCAGGAAAAATGTTTTAATTAAAATAAAATTCCTACAAAATGTTTAACTATCCAAAATTTACATTAATGAACCATCACAGGTGCTCAGGTCTGTGCACTGTCACTTAAATCTTTCTGCGTAAAAGAAAGTAGAAGCACGCTGGTTATTCACCAAGTGCAATGATGATGGGCCCATCAATCTAGCTGTGAAAAACATTTATATTCTCTTTCCCAATTTGAAAATCACTCTCCCCCAAAAATGTTCAAAATAAATAAATAACATTAAAAACTAATAAGGTTGAAAGTTGACAAACTATTACTGAACAAATAAAAACCCGGAAATAGATATCTCTCATTTTCTGAAATTCAATGTAAATCTCTCACCAACTTTATACAGATAAAGATTCGATCACCCAAAAAAGAAGAATCCATTTTGTTTTGGATAAAAGGGTAATGGAATATAGCAGTTTCTATGATCATGAGGTTGAATCCGGACAGCATCATTCAGTTTCAAGTACATTTTTTTGAATGAAATTAATTTTCTGGCCGTCGGCTCTCAGTCGATCCGGCCTCAACTGGGTTATATAAAAGCACTGGGAAGTAAAAGGGGGCCAACATGATGTTGAGCACATCAATTATCATGACCAACAGTACAGTCAAGTAGTATTAGTAACTTTAAATAAACCAACAGGGACAGTCAGTAGTTATTGGTTTTAAACGGCGTCATTGCATCGAGCGACCCATGGTGCTCAGTCTCCTCCCAAAAGATATAGAAAGTATGCATACTGATGGTTTCCTGTGGCTCGTGATTAAACATACTCTCACTCTGCCTCTAAAGGCATCCCGTTGGCGTGAACAACGGGTAACTCCAAATAATCTAAATCAGCATTATTCCATCGATTTAGTGTCCTCATCCCAAAAGACGGTGGAAGGACATAGAACAGTCAGTAGTAGCAACGTTAGTAATATCAACAGTACAGTCGAGTAGTAGTAGTAGTAGTAGTAGTAACAGTTGGGAAATTGCTGCTGTAGTTATTAGTAGCTTTCAAGTTGAAGGCAACTAGAGTGGAACAAAAGGGGAAGAGGCTGAAAAAGGTGGGAACTCTGCAAAACATAAATAACAATTGGGATTCTACAATAAACTAACCTGCCAGCAACAACAGTGTCAGTACAGACAGATCACAGCCATACACATCATATAATTTGAGATTGAACATTCAACAAGGTTATATAATTCATTAAAATTTCAGTAATTAACATTTGATATAAGATTCAGTTTTAATACAGAAGGGAGTACCTAATGAAATAACTCTGCTCTTGGTGGAAATAACAAGCTCAGACATGTTATAAAGAAAATATTTTTTTAAAACTCAAAATGGCTTGGATCAAAAAAGAAATAACTGTACTATCCTCTAATTAAAAAATGACTAAGAATAGTCTATGCCCTTAGTCATTTCATCTGGGTGATTGGAGGATCTATGGTCTGGAAATTAAACATGAAATATCCGTTTCACACATGCAGCTCACTGTCCCATTTCAATTAGATACCTAGTTTTATAAATAATGGAGACTATAGTTTTTAACACTAAACCTCAACCTTTTCATCTTAATTTTATTTTGTTACCTCCCCGGGTATATGTATATTCAATGTATAATGTTAGCTAGTATTCTGGAATTGTATCATCTTAAATCTGCCAGCCAGTATATTGGCTCCCGAGGAGCAAAGGTTAAAATCTTGTTAATTATGAATGTCTTGTCTTGGTTGCTTTTACAAGTTCTAGCAAATCATCCTAGTCATTAGATCAAGATATTCAAAACATTTTTGGAACCCTGAGTGAAGAGAAGTAGGGAAGGCCTAGACATACATGGATAATAGAGCTGGAGACTGATATTAAAAAGATAGGTAAAATATGGAAAGGTTAGAAAGGGGTGGCAAGAGGAAGGCTGGAAGAAGTTTTTTGAAGACCTGTGCTCATTTGAAGTTGAAGGTGAAGAAAAATTAAAAAAGCTACATCCACACATATCGTTCTAAACTGGTCCCGAACATGTGTTCCAACTAAATCTTCCTCTTTTGTATACATAAACAGACTATGACCAACAATTCATTTCTAGTTTGTCAAATTTTTTCTTACATCCAAATGAAAGCGTTCTAATGAAGGAACTGGAATGATGTATGTCTTATTTAAACTCCCATAGATTAAACAGTCAGACCAATAGTTCATGACAGTTGTATTTTTTGAAATTGTTGTGTATTCGCCTTCCCAAATGAAATGATTAACTTCACCTCTGAAGTCAGAAGGCATGCTTGTATGTGGTGGGGACACTGATAATAAAAATCATGCCTTCCCCAAAAATAAAGTGCTCTTAAAAGGCCGACTCGCCTTAATTCATAGCGTGGGGCATGAAGAAAATAGACCTGTAACAAACATGTATGCAGATTTGCAGGGTCAGATTTTCTATGGGAGGTTGATTATGTGACCTTTCCTTTGGCGCTTTAGTGTATATAAAAATAAATAAGCAGAAGGAAAGATAACAGTAGAAATTTATGGCAAGGTTAGTGCTCAGTTTTCATACAAAACAGAAACATTAAGATATGATTGACAACCTTGGGTTTAGAAATTTCTGAGACTAAATGTCCAACAAAATATATTTTTAATTTTTTCCATTAAAAAATTCAAACTGTTAAAATCAGACTGTATTCAAATAACATCAAATGTAAAAAAAACATGATGAGTGTTTTAAGCCTCACATTGTAACCCAGCACCAGAGGTTTCAGTGGGCAGTTCTATTCTAGGATCTTATCTATTTCATTTGGGTTGTGATTGACAAGTAGGTTTTTAAACTCACTAACTCCATTTATTTCAAACTTTACTTGATTTACTAGGATCTTCTCTATGTCAAAGTGTTAAAATGTGACTTGTTTCTAAGGTTGTAATTTGAATTCAAACAGTCCATTGCAATGTTTCCAAAGTTCCAAGATTGCTGCTGGGTTATGGAGTTTGCCAACACTCTGCAGGGGGAATGTCATTTCTGCAGAGAGGACAGACGCTATGGGACACTGCAGACTAAAATCAATCTTACCTTTAACCTTTTGGGCTTGATTCACTAACATATTTCTTCTGAGCTCATATACACAGTCCTGGATTTCAAAGAAGAAATATAACAACAAACTGAACAGTTAAAAACAAATATCTGATAGAAACAAATGAATTAATGAAGCTCCAATAACATCTTTCCTTCCTCTCTTGAAATATTCTATATATTCAATGTTGTCTTTATAAACTTCTTCTTTTGTAGCTCACCATGAGTCTGTGTACTTTCTGTCAAGGTGTTCATTAGGCCAGTGAGTTTGCCTCAGTATATCATATTCAGGGCAGTCTTGAAGTATGTGCTATCAGTCGATGTCCTGTCCCATGGACCCATGGCTGAATTCCAATCTAGGGAAAAACATGATAAGATGCAGTCATAACGGGGATTTACATAACTATAAAGGATGATTGGGCACAATGTATTGCTAAAATTATTAAACAGAGACAGAATAACAAAAGGACCATTAACTGCAAATGCAGCCTGCCCATTATTCTGTTCTATTTGGGCCCTGGTCTGTTTGTAGTCAAATTGGCAAAAAATTATCTTCAGTATTCTTATTGACCGTTATTATTTATTCTTTCACATTTTGTCAGCGTTTGTTGTTTGGTTTGTTCTTATTAAACAAGTTAACCACTCTTTGTGATCTGTGTGGTTTTACTGAGAATGTGAGTACATTGTGTCCAGTTAGGTCCTACAGCCATGTAGAGCGTACATCAAATTTCAGCAAAATGTGATGCTTGGGTTTGTGGAGATAATTATCATCTTTTCAAACCAACCGGCTGTGTTGGGTGGGGCTGAAAAGAAGCAAGAATAGTCCACTCGACATACAAGGCTGTCGTAAGGGGACTGATGTAGGACCTAGAATACCCTAGTAAGTAAAGCATCGCAGAAATTGGATGTGTAGCCTCTTGTGGTGCATAACTGACACAATGTACAATTGCTCTTAAGTTCAGATCACATACAAATAACACGAGTTGGATATGGAGTGTTTGAAGAAAGAAATCAGTCAACAAAAAAAAAGACAATACAGAAGAGGATATCAGTTTTAGCTTACTTGTTTGAAAAATGTCAGTATTCATAATTCATTGACAATGATGCAGTGTGAAACTGGTTTCTTCAGCACAAAATAATAATGCATGACTAACTGTTTATCTTTGAATCAAATTTTACAATATATTAAAGCTCAAGTTAAAATTAACCGACATAGAAATAGTTTAAATAAAACAAATTAAAAATTTAATACAACACAGAAATAATAATCATGTCCCGTAGTTAATTTCTGTGTATCTACTAAATCTAATGGTCATAACAGGCAATCTTTCTCTTTAGTTAAGAAATCTCATATTCTGTGTTGTATTCTTTGAACCCTAAATGAACCCTTTGGGCCTGCAAGCAATTTCTCCATAAACCCCTCTATCCTGGGCAACTCTCAATCTCCTATGGAACCGAGACCAATATTTCTTGCCTCTCAGCAGAAATTTGTTTCAGGGTCTCCTAAGGTTGACCCCCCTTTCTTGAACCTTTCCTCCACTTCCCAAAGCCTGCTTGGATCCCCTTAAATTGATATATCAATCATTCAAATCTATTAGAAATTAAAAAACTACAGCGTAACTTACATCACTTGCAGGGTGAATAAGTGAGCAACAATTAATTGTACATCATGTTTTCTATTTTGGGATTTGATGTTTTAAAATCCCGGCATGAAATAAAAAAATTAAAACTGACATTAAACAAGAGAGACAGGAAAATTTTGGCAAAATAATTCTTTGCAACCTGCTGCTGTGCAGGTCATTGAGGAACAAAAAGGCTGATGAGAAAGGAAATCAATGCGCTGGCTAAAACGGACACATTGCAGAAGGATAACCCAGAGCTCCAAATGGTGCTGAAGATGTGACCAAAAACCAATGCTAAGGCTGCATGAATCAGATTTCCCTATGAATGGGGTTTTTGGAAATCTGGTACATCGTCTGGCGTGATCATTAGAGAGAGAGAAAGGGGGAGAGAGAAAAAGAAGAGAATATTTATGCCAGACTGCATGTTTTTGGGGGGGAAAAACTCTGCAATTATCTTATAACTCATTCAAGACTTATTTTCAGTCCTATGATAAAACTAGTTCAGAACTATACACATGGTTTATCTTCTTAACAAATACTGTAAAATACTAATTAAATAGTGAAGGTAATGACATAAATGATAATCAGGTATAGTTATCTGGCAGTGTGAAATATAAATCAAAAACAAAGTATAATAACAGTAATTATAAAGTATACATACAGAATATATGATTACAGATAAGGATAAAATAACATTAAAAGTATGTTACACAACAAAAAAAAATCACACACTATCAGCATATCATCTTAAACATACAATATCAACAAGATGAAAACAAGTTATTAAAACTATATCACCCCGACAAAATGGGCCCTTTGCTTTGTTAAAATAGACCTAATGCGTTTTATTTTCATTATTCAATACATGTCATCCCCTTGAGGTCCTTTATCATGCCTAGGTTTGGTCACCTGGGGCTCATTCCTTGTCTAGTTTAGTACATACATTAATGGGGGCAATTCTCTTGTCTAGTCTAGTATAGACATCAAAGAGCCAATTCACTTGTCATAGTCTAGTACAGACATCAATGAGGCTCATTCACTTGTCATAGTCTAGTACAGACATCAATGAGGCCAATTTAATTATAGTCTGTACAGACATCAATGAGGCCAATTCACTGACGGTATAGGCGACATTAAGATATTCATTCCTTGTCATAATCTAGTACATCATTATTGGGCTCATTCCTTTTCATGTCTAGTACGACATCAATGAGGCCAATTCCCTTTTCATAAACTAGTACAGACATTAATGAATTCATTCATTTGTCATAGTCTAGTACATACATTAATGAGGCAGATTCACTTGTCATAGTCCAGTACAGACATCAATGAGTCCAGTACGGGGCATCAATGAGCCAATTCACTTTTCAGTCTGGTACACATTAATGAGGCTCTTCACCTTGTCATAGCCTAGGTTGGTCATCAATGACTTTACCCTTGTCATAGTCTGGTTGGTCATCAATGGGCTCTTCCCTTGTCATAGTCTGGTTGGTCATCAATGGAGCTCTTCCCTTGTCATAGTCTAGGTTGGTCATCAATGGGCTCTTCCTTGTCATGAGTCTGGGGTTTGGGCATCAATGGAGCTCTTCCCTTGTCATAGTCTGGGGTTTGGGCATCAATGGAGCTCTTCCCCTTTGCATAGTCTGGGTTGGTCATCATGGAGCTCTTCCCTGGTCATGGGCTGGTTGGTCATCAATAGGCTCTTCCTTGTCATAGTCTAGGTTGGTCATCAATGGGTCTTCCCTTTTCATAGTCTAGGTTGATCATCAATGGCTCTTCCACTTGTCATAGTCTAGGTTGATCATCAATGACTCTTCCACTTTCATAGTCTAGTTGGTCATCAATGGAGCTCTTCCCTTGCCATAGTCTAGGTTGGTCATCAATGAAGCTCTTCCACTTGTCATAGTCTAGGTTCGTCATCAATGAGCTCTTCCCCCCGTCATAGCCTGGTTAGTCATCAATGAGGCTCTTCCCCAGTCATAGTCTGGTTGGTCCAATGAAGCTCTTCCCTTGTCATAGTCTGGTTGGTCATCATGGCTCTTCCACTTTCATATCTGGGTTGGTCATCAATGAGCTCTTCCACTTGTCATTTCTCTGGGTGTTTGATAATGAAGCTCTTCACTTGGTCATCAAGGGGATTCCCCACCGACATAGTGTAGGTCTCCCCCATATAATTAACTCTACCCGTCATCTCTAGAACATTATTGGGGCTTACCAAAAAAATCCAAACCAATCAAACTGTTCAATGACATATGCCATGACTAGTGTAGGACTTTCTCTATACAGAATATAATACGTTGTTCTCGTTTTACTATGTCTGTCATAGGATGAGCAACTGACCCGGAATGATGCCATTGTGATGCAAATGTGGACCTTGTAGGTTAATAGAAAATCAAGTCTAGCTACACTTTTTGCAAAAAACCCTGCTTTATAATAGTTACAGGAATGTGCAATAAAGAGTTCCCATGCCAGTAATTTAAAACTCCATATCAGGACACATTCTGGGTAATCTGCCTTTGTGTTCCTCCCCTTTCCAATATCTCATGACTTATGTCTTGACTGTCTCATCAAGGTTCTTGTTATCAGTCTTTGGATGTGTTCATATCCACCTTCGCTGCCCAAAGTGTGAGATACGTTTGCCTGGACACAAAACAAATAAGTAATCATATAAGTTTGGTTTTACAGAAGGGACATAAATTTGCTTTCTAAAAAAAACTGGTTCTGTGACTCCCACCTTTATGGAGCAGTGTGGACTGGGGGGGCGACAGTCTGAGTTTTTAATGCCACATGGCTGAGTGCAGTCAAAAGCTGTTCAGGTTAGATTTTCATTTATCCCCAACATAAAAAATTTTGCCTTACCAGGGGTCATGGATCTCTCACATGAGTCTAATCCATTCAGCCGCCTCGAGCTTTAATACTATATTAATATTTAACGTCAAATATACAAATCAACTTTTAAGTAACTAATTATTCATTACTTTTCCGTCTGAGTGGTTACTGGATAAATTTTGGGTGTAAAGAGAATAGAACCACTTTACCTGCCCATGTAGTAAGGGGCGATTAAGGAGGTTTGGCTGAAATTGGATACTATTTAAAGCGTGTAAAAGTCTTCGTTTAAGATTACCACACCGATATCAAGCGTATACACATTCTTGCAAGATCAAACATATCACAAGAGTGATTTAGATTGGTCGTAAAAAAACAAAGAAGATTACTTTCAACAATCGTGTTTCTTATCACTGTTGTCTAAGTATGCATTGGAAAAATTTTCTAAAATAATTATATGTAATAATAGACTAATACAATTACAAAATAATAATAAAAAAATCATTATTTTCATTTTCTCTTATTCTTTTTGTCTCTCAAGTGTCAGGATATGAAGATTTATAGAACAGACTTGTATCCTTCATACATTTTTTTTTTTCACTGCCTGTTTACTTCTGTGTCATTTTGCATTATTTCCACTGTATCAATTTAAATTTTCCCTTTGAAATCACTGCCTTTTGATAACCTGCTATTGTCAGGTTTCATTAAATTTAATCTCATA
>JADZMA010000472.1:0-34437 GCA_020796225.1 Arion vulgaris
AACAAAAAAAAAGGGGAAAAAAGGAGGGGAACAATAAAAAAATTGTGGATAAATGCTATTGGAGCAAACAAAATATAGATAACAAGGCCGAGATAAACAGTACTAGGCATGTAATGCGTTGAGTCAGAGGTGCAAAATGGGGTAAAAAAAAGGTTCCCCGGGGGCGAATGGCTGCGTCATGGGGGAAACATGATGGATAGCTGTGACCTGGACTTTCCCCAACTCCTGAATGGCCAGTATCATTGAAATGGTCCCAAGGAGTCCCAAAAACATTCGAATATGGGCGTAAGTGTTGGGTGGTCACTGAGCCTCTTCCCGGTTTCCCCAATATGGGCCCTTTCGCATCGTTTGCAGGTGATAGCATAGATGATATTGCGGGACTCCCCCGTAAACTGTCTTGAATGGTATAGGTTTTTTGGAAAAGAGCGTGCGGGTCTGTTTCCCTATGCACATGTTTACAGCCGCCCACATTGGATTGCCATGACTCTGGATGTTAGGCTTGGGACTGTGTAAACAAACCCTTGAGGCTTCTGTCCCATCTGTCGCCCCCAAAGGATATGTTTGGAAGACTGAACATGTCTCAGGATCAGACGAAGAATAGGAGAGATGGGAAAAAGCCCTTTTTCCCCGGGGGAACTATGAGGGTGGAAAGTTAAGATAATTTTAAACCCTGTCAGACGGGGTTCTAAGTAGGGAAGAGGGCCCCCTGGCGGCAATTAGCTAAACCCCGTGCATGGCGATGAAAGAAATTCCCCGGGTATAGGCTGGGGGAAAATCAAGCATCTCATGACTCTTCAAGATAATGTCATTTTTCCTTTCTCTCAATCTTCGCCTTTGCCTCTGCGGGGCGGATTTTCTTGATAGAGCTCTGAGATGGATTTTTTCCCGGCCCCTATCCGGAAATTCCCTTTCTCCAGCATGGAAATAAGTGTTAAAAAACCTCTCCCCTCTTAAACCCCCAAGTCTGACAGGGTTTTATCTTCCCCTCATGTTCCTGGTGAAAAGGTCTTATTCCATCATCTCTATTCTTCAGTCTGACCCTGGCCGTTCATTTTCCCCACAACCCTTTTGGTGGCGTCGGGGACAAAGCCTCGGTTTTTTGGGTGTCGCCTCCCCTTGCCTTTGGCACCATCAATTGCCGTCAGGCTATTTTGTGCATATGTAATACAAAAAAGGCCCAACCATTAAGACATTTTCCGGTGGCCCAATATCTTTTGTTCACCTGCAAGCGTGCCAACCTTTTGGTAAAACCGGTGGGGCTCGTGACGGTCCCCCAACATTTCCGGGGCCCAAATTCTGGCCCCTGTGGCCCTCTTTTAAAGTACGGGCCCTTCAGGGGGGGCCGATGTCAGGTCCGTTCGTCATGTTCCTTTTTTGTGTCCCCTGAAACCGTTTTATTTCATTCTAGGGCCCTTTTCCCTTTGGGACTCACGCTTAAATTCCCTATGCTTCTTGTCTGTCTTATCTCGTGAAATCTTTTGTTTTTGTTCCCTCCTTTCCCCCTTTGGTTTTTGTGTTGCACTTTTTTATTTTTTTTCCAGATTTTTATCAAAAGGTTTTTTTCCCCCATGTTCGTCCATTTTGGGGTTTCCCCGGGTCGTCATTCTTTTTTAGGTAAAGGGCCCTTTGGGGAAACTTGCTGTTTTGCCTTTTTGTATTTTGTAAAACTGTAATCTGTTTTGCGTGTTTATTTGGGGAAATACCCAGGATATCGTTGTTTAAAATCAAAAAAAGTTTATAGTTAATACATGAATTGAATCGAATATGTTATAGTATGAATTGGTGCTTTAGTCATTGTAAATTTAAAATTTTGTAAAAAATTTTTTCATTCTGGTCTATTTAAAAAAAATCAGAGACTTAATAATAATAATAATATTCAATTATATCAATACCTGCCTTGGTCAGTCTTGGTACTAGTCAGACTGGTCTAAATGCCTCCCTGTTTTTTTAGTCGTCGTAAATGCCGTAACATAGTTTATATACCGGTTCAAGTTAAATAGAGGTACTTGACTTGAAGATGTTTGCTGCTATCCCTATCATAATCGTTCGTGATCTTTTAAGTATTATTAAGTAATCTTATAAATAAATTATTCATGTGACTATAAACAAATTGTATTTATTCCCGATAAATGTATAATACCATCCAGCTTAATATAATTTTGCTGATTGGATGCCAAATGGGTGAGTCTGTATTCTTTTGATGTAGTAATATTATATGTCTCCAAACGATTAGATTCCTTTTCTATATTTACTTCAAATGACTAAACCCCAATACCACTATGACGTTACTGTGAATGCGGAAATACCTTGAAACATGTAAGAGTGGTGTCCCATATATGATTTTTGTTTAGTTCAGTTTCAGTTTGGAATGTCTTCATTGCACTCCGGCATGTCCATAGGTGCTCCGATCTCCTTCGCAATATCTCCATCAGCATCCAGCGACTGACCGTACCAGTTCTCTTCTGATTGATGAGCCTACTCGTATACCTGTTGTACCGTTCTTTTCTTCCCACACCAATCTTCAAACCCAGTTCTCGCAATCTAGTAATTGACGTGGATTGGTTTAGATGAAGGTCTTCTCTGCGGCCACGCTCTATGAGGGCGTTCACGATGTCAGCTCTGTCCATTGGCTGCCGTCTGATATAGCGGCAGAGCCAGCCAGCCTGTCTGCTCTCTTATTGCCAACGACACCCATGTGCCCCGGAACAAAGACACGTGTAATTCTGCAAATTGTTGACGCCTGCAGTGATTCAGTCCATTGCCTGCGCACCGAACCGGCCTCACCTTTCGGATCATACTCAATGAGTCACTCAAAATGCACGCATGAGTGTAGTTTTGTGACTCTAGCCAAAGTAGTGCATTGGTCACCGCCAGTACCTCCATTGTCATGCTGCTTGTTGTCATCTAAATGCACCACTGGCTTCCTTGACAATTCTGCCACATGAGCTTGCAGATAAGGCCCATGCAGACTTTTCGTGACGAACTACCGATCCATCCGTATAGATCACAACGTCGTCTGCATTGCAATTTTCATCGATGATGGCTTTGACGTCTCCCATTCAACGCCGCGGGATTTCCCTCTCTGCAACTTTTGTCAAATTTAATGATGGTTGAAAAAGTGTTCCAGTATATTGGAGGAATTGGTAAAAGAATTCAACGTCAGCATCCAGGACGGTGAGGTCAGGGAGGAGTCGTTTCCCATAGCTACCTAATACAATTGCCGAAGCCCAACAAAGATCACTCTCAGATAGCCGGCTACAGAATTTATTGCACTGCAAAACACGACAGGCAAGCTTCTTGAGAAAATCGTGGCACGTCGACTGGCATGGGACCTTGAAAATCGCCATATCCTCCACCCACTCTCGGAGGTTACAGATCTGGGAAAGAAACATGGTGCAACGCTGCGGTCTTCGCCTATGATGTCTTCGAAGGTTTCCATGCAGGTATTGAAACATTTGCAGTAATGGTGGACTTGGAAGACGCATACAACAGAGTGCCCTATGATTATCTTATGCACCAGCTTATCAAACTCCAGGTGCACCCTCTCTACATCCGATGGATAGCTGATGCGCTATTTAAAAGGAAGGTTGTACTGCGATGTGGTAGTTGGTTTTCTGAACAGGTGACTGTACATTCCGGATTACCACAGGGCTCTCCTCTTTCCCCTGTCTTATTCAATATATACACGTGTCAATCACTGAACAACAACTCGATGGCAGAGGTAGAACTCTGTCATTTGCTGATGACATCCTAGTGTATGACAAGGAAAGACAGTGATGCAATTGCCGGTGAGATACAGAGGAACTCGACCGCATCACAGACTGGTGTGATGTCTCTGGTGCACTAGTTAACCCTATCAAAGCAGCAGTGACATGGTTCTCACTCAATAATCACACTGTTAACGCATGTACGCCTAGTGTGAAACTTCGCGGTGTTGTTTTGCCCGTAGATAAATCGATGACATTTTGGGTGTGACATTTGACCGCGTCTGTGTTTCCGGGAACATGTTGAGTATGTCATTGTCAAGGCACACAAAAGTTTGGCGGCAATGAGAGTCGTGGCGGCTGTTAACATCGAGCAACGACTGCTTGTCATTCTGTATCAGACATTGATCCTCTCCACCATTGAATATGCAATGGCCATCCTCACTGTCAGCAAAACGCAAATTGAAAGACGAGAGAATACAGAACGAAGCTATGCGCATCATCCTCGGTTGCAAAAGGGATACACCCTGTGTGGATAGAGGTTTCTCCTGGATTTTCCGACCATGGAGTATGTTTTTTGTTATATCGCAGTAACCAAAACATTGAACCGTTTCTTATTTTACCACCACTTAATTCATCTTTTTTTTTAAAAAGTACGTGTCTGATAACGAAGTCAAGTATTCATCATTATCATTAAATAGCTTGGCCTGAGCAGAACTTTGCCACCCTAACAGTCCTCGGGAAATTTTCTCTCTCTCATAGGACAGATGTCCTGCCTCTGTAGCCGTCATGTTCAAACCATGTTACATCCCGATCCATCTTCTCCGTGGTGGTCCTCTTCTTCTCTTTGACGGTATGCCACCTTCCATGATGGTCTTCTCCAGCCCTTCGTGTATGGTCTTCTCACCCTTTGTTTTTATATGTCCAAAATATCTCAATTTCATCTTTCTTGTTTGTAGCATCAGTAAGTTTTACCAATAGATATTACAAATATCACCAATTTTTATGTATTACCAATCGATATTGATATCTTCAATCTTTATATATTCATTTTTATACCAACACTGTGCTACCAGAGCCAAACATGGCACTGACAAAAGAACAAGAAAGGAAAATTACCACATGCGAAATGAGATGCCTGAGGAAAGCAGTAAATAAAACAAAAAGAGACCATATAAGAAATGAGAAAATTAGAAGAACAGTCGGAACAACACTTGCTATTAGATTTATTGAAAAACAGAGACTCAAATGGTTTGGCCCCTTGGTCAGAATGAACCCGAATACACCAGTTGCAAAAGCGTACAACCTGAAAATGGAATCATCAAGAGGAAAGGGCAGACCAAGACAAAGATGGGTTGATGGAGTTACAGACATCTTAAAACTCCACAATACCACACCATATCAAGCGACCGAGCGTGCATTATCTCGGAGACCGATCATCAGTTAAACCTGCTACGCCTAGCGGCAAAAAAGCAGAGAAGGACAAAATAAAGAAAAAAGACCAATCGATATTACACTTTTCATGATCTTGTTATTTACTGCTATATCTTTTAGTCAGCATCACACTATATCAGCATATCTTCAACATCAGACTACTGACTACATCATAATCCCGATCTCCTTCAGCTTCTTCGAACGCTCCATATCGACCAATTGTTAGCCACTCTGTGTGATTTGTATGTGACCTGAGCCTAAGATCATTGTACGTTGTGCCAGTTATGCGTCTACAAATATGCCAGCACATCCGAAATTCAAATAATAATGATGAATTTTATAGGTTCAATAGTAAAGAACAAGTCTTCATATTACTCACAAGACACAGATACTTCTTTTTTCTTTTTTTTTGTCCGCTTTCAACTCAGACGAAGTTCCATCTCTGAAACTGATTTTCGTGAAATGAATATCTCAATAGAGTGCACATTGTAAATACTTCACTGGCAGCCGTGCTCAAAGTACTGTAATTAGTATTCCCTCGCCATACGAGCAGATTTTCTCCGACTTCAGATACTTCGTTATCGTCTGAGTAAGACAGGGGCTTGAACAATGCCGGACAGTAGGATCACCGAGCTTGGGCGTCTACAGCTAGATGCGAGCTACTATCACTACCAGCAGTCCCCTCTTCTTCTTCTGTTTTCTCTAGATTGGGCGTCCGTGTGGTGCCAGGGCCTACAAAGGAAGCAAATAATAAATAACTGCGACCTCAAGGAATGTTGTAGAGGCGACTGATGTAGGACCTAGGAAGCTACCTAGTAAATAAAAGCGTCATAAATCGGATGTGCTGGCATCTTGAGGCCAACTGACACAACGTTAGAATCGCTCTTAGGCTCAGATCGCATACAAATCACCCAGAGTGGTTAACAAGTGGTCGATACGGAGTGTTCGAAGAAGAAGAAGAAGACAACTAGATTGGGATTTCGAATTCTCTAATTAAGACTGCTGTCTGCCAAAGATTGTCAACCACGTCATACAGTTTGTCTTGGACGCTGGTGTAGTGCTACCACTTTCTTCTCAGGCTCATTCTTGGGACAGTTCTGGACTGGCTCTGTTATCATACCTCGCCAATCACAGGGACACAGATCGTTGGTGACTATCTGATTCTAGTGTACAGGTGGTGTCATTCTGTTGTGACTCGTCCAGGCAATGACAGTCTGGCCCTTCTGGGCGTTGTATCTCCATCGTCCCTTATATGTGTTTGGAGATGTTCTTTATCCTATTTTGTTTTGTAGTGCCCTCTGACGAGGTTTTGCTTCTTCATAGCTGACCAGGTTGTTATCTTGAGGCACTCCTGCTCTCTTTAGCCAGTCTGGCATTGATACTATACTAAACATTCTTCACCCTAGACGTATCGGAGCATATAAAACTAATATATCAGTCCCCTAGTACCTGCAGGACAAGCTCAGTTAGAAATCACTACCGGTGAGGTGGACCGCTATTTTCTTTGGAACGTATTCAAATTGACGCATGTTTTGTTGTGGACACTCGTTACTATCTACCAAATATCCATTTTTGTAATCTGTGTGGTTTTCGTCGAGAACATGAGCGCGTTGCTACATATTAAGCCCCTACAGACAGACATATCAAATTTCGGCCAAAGTGCATGTATTTTAGTTAACAGAACACAAGTTCAGACACGATGAATATGCTTCAACTGATTGAATCTGGAAGTATGCGTGTGGAATGGGTGGACAGCATTCGGAGATCACATCTCAAGAAAATGACTTGGCTGTACACACCTGGACATGCTGGAGTGCAGGGTAACGAGCGTGCAGACTTTCTTGCAAACAATGCCCGACTCAAACGGGCAAAAGTATGGACAGAGCCGATATCATCAATGCGGTACGCTCTCAATTATGTGACATGGGCACGTCTCAGACACTGGAACGAGTTCGATAATTAGGCGTTAAGTGTGGACATGCCAGACAGTGTCGTCTTCGTGGTAGAGAGAGAAGATATAGTAATCAACTTCTCATGGTACGGTGAGCAAATGGACTTTAAGATGGCTGCTGCAGCGGAGGACAGAGCATGCATGGGACTGCCCAATGTGCCGTGACGTCGATCGCATAACATAACATAACATAACATAACAAGAACACAAGTTTGCACGGATTGGTAACTGTAAGATTTACAAATATAAAAAAACCTTCTTCGACGTACCACATCTAGAGTTATCCTGTAGCCTGGTATCAGATCTGAGTGGTCATAGAGAGGCCGTTAGGGATTACTCATGTCATTTTATATTATCTTGCGCATACAAATGAAATAATTTATGGTTTCTAATACCCGGCTCTCCGTCCTCAAATGCTTCAGGCCCGGTTTCCCTAGTATATAAGAGGTTTCCCGCCTCGATGTTAAAAGTCTTTACTGTCTTTTCTGTATGTGTTATCGTTTTTAGGCCGGTGTATGGCAGGGGGAAAAGAGCCTGAAAATGTACGGTCTCATTTTAATGCTACTCTTCTTCTTCTTCTTTGCGTTCATTCTTTACCCCAATTTTTGAATCACTCTTTGTGATATGTTTGATTTTTGCCAGAACGTGTATACGTTGCACTTTGGGTTTTGGTAGGCCCCTAAACGCATAGACTTCTAAACGTTGGACACTTCAGCCGATTTCAGCCAAACCTCCTTAGCCGCCTCTTACGACATGCGTGGCAGAAACAGTGGTTCTATTCTTTACACCCCAAATTTGGGCCCTGTAACCCTCGGGTGAATGGGCTTTAAGAAAATAAAGGGAAACATCTTTAGTCATATGTGTGTGTGTTTATATATATATATTGTTTTTATTTAACGAAACTTAATATTAGTCTAGATTATACTAGACTCCTGCCCAAGAACACAACTCCACCCTCCACTACAGTATTCCCCAAAACTCTTCACGATTTAAGGCAGCACATATCTTGGTCAAGGTCTCAGTTTTATCAACTATCTGCCTGGCCCATCCTATTACAACGTATTATTTTATAAGCTCGTCCGGGGGCGTCAACTTTAAGAATGTAACTAGACGTCGTAGAATATGGAAAAGTTAGAAACCATAGTATTAGGGATTGGGGTACGCATAGAGCGTTGGCTTGTCGAGTCGTACAGAAAAGGGCCAAATCTGGTCAGAAATGGCGGAATGCGGAGGGCCATTCAGAGTCAGAACTGTTTGATTCTGAACACGACTTTGCTTGCGCATTTTCGCCATGTTTGTCAGGTATTTTCGGTTTCGTTTGCCGAGCTACTGAGTTAGTGCTTGAGCAACGCTGTGACTATGACTGTTACATGGAATGCTTTTGCGGTGTCAACCGTGCGTTTGATTGTGTGTATTCAGAAAGCGGTTATAACAAACAAGCTCAATCTGCCGTATGCAGTTATATTGCGAGTACAGAAGCTGGATTTTGTCATGATTGATGTTCCTTCGACAAGAATTGCAATTCAAGTGATGAACAGTTTGTGTTGCTACATTAGCGACGGCCATATGCATTTTATGCGGTGCCGGTTGGTTTCTTTTGGGCGGCACAGCTGTTTCATTCTGGAATTAGTTCACACGAAACATTTCAGTTGTTAGCATTTCGTGTGATTTTCATTGGCACAGGAGCGGAGCAATTATGGGGTACCCGTTGCAGTGAAGTTGGAACCGTACTTATGAACTATGAACTATGAACAGAAAAGGGTTTTGCTTCAATCCCATACTCGACGTTACACACGCAAGGAAAGACATTTTCCCTCATATCCCTGTATTCGTGGTCCTAGAAATTGATTGATTGATAGGACCATCATCACTGCACTTCGGTGAGTAACTTCGTGTGCTCCAATCCCTTTCTTACGCAGGATGTCAAGCTGCAGTGCACAAACTCCTTAGCATCGGCGGGTCCCCAATGTAATTTTGAAGATGGTGGAGATATTCCTGTAGGAATTTTATTTATAATCTTTTCTAGTGAATTTTGTTCGGGCAGCGGATTTCCAGCCTGCTCTTCTCGATGTTGAACTGCCAATGGTTCTCTTACGTGCTCAAATTGAACACGGGACCTAAGTTTTATCTTCCGTCTCCGATAGGACTATGAACTCGATCTTACCTACACTGAGATCAGGATCCAAAGATCCCGGTTCCTCCTTTAAAGTCATCTGGAAAATATCAGATGACTCCTCAAAACGAACCTTATCTTTATTAAAAAAACACATAACCTCTACGCCCAAAAACCCCAATTAAATGATTAACTACTTAAATTGAAAAATATGATAGGGGAGCTGCGGAAAAACTATTAAAATGGCAAAACATAAAAACAAAGTTCTGTATTTTTTAAAAAATACAAAAACAATGACAATACAAAAACGTTTCTCCCAAAAAAGGCCTTTATCAAAAAACATAAACAGTGGGACGAATTTAAAGAAAGTACATATAGACTACACGAGATTTCCCAACGGTCAAAATGACAATAGGTGACAAAAAATGAAAAACCCAATAAATCGAAAAACTAGAAGGGGAAAAAAAAAGAAACAATACAAAAATCAAAAATATATAATTTTTGATTTTAACATCAATATTTTTATAACATATAGAAAAAGGGAGAAAAGAAGAAAGTACTAAAAAGCATAGGAATGTAGAGCATTGGAAAAAGGTGGCAAGTACCTATAATGAAATAAAACGATTCCCCCAAGCAAATCGACTACGATCATCAGAGGAACATGACCAGATGGCCGTGACCTGGACGCCCGGAACTCCAAAAATGGTCAGTTCCATTGAAATGGTGGCTACGGACTCCAGAGCATTGGGTATATCTAACAATTGTTAGCAGAAACGGTCACTAAGCATTTTTCTTTTTCGCCGATATATGTCTTTCACACCTCTTGCAAATGGCAGATTATATTGCAGGACTCGTTTTAAACCATCTTCAATAACAAACGTGGCTTTTGGAAAAAATACAGCGCGGGGCTGTATCACATCTTCTTCTTTGCGTTCGTTCTTTCGATCAATTTTAATCACTCTTTCGATATGTTTGCTCTTTCCAAACTTTTATACTTGCCTTGGTTTTGGGGGCCCCAAACATAACTTCAAACCCTTGGAAAATGCATCGATTTCAGCCAAAACTCCTTATCGCCTCTTACGACTGCAGGCGGAACAGTGGTTCTATTCTTTCATCCCAAATTTGGGGCCCCCGGGAACCACTCGGGGATCTGTATCACAAACACACGTTTTCCGCCGTGGCCCACCGGACGATGCCAAAATGACTCTGGACATTGGATTTATGGCGACTGTGTACCAACCCTCCAAACTTATGGTGTCCATCTGAAAACCCCAAGGATAGTTTGGGGAAAATGAATGTTAGGATTGGACTTAAGGGTTCACCAGTGAACTATGAGGATGGAAAGTTAAGATAAGTTTCACCCCGTCAGAGCTGGGAAATCCTATGCTGGTTGGGGACCTCCCGGAGTAATTTTTTGAACTCAAAAGCAGAACAACACCTTCTCGGTATAGGGACTTGGGGAAGAAATCATTCATCTCGCAAGTTCATCCAAAATCATCGTTGTCGCTCAAAAGGGGCGAAGACGCAAGGTTGGAAGAATGGGAAGAAACGACAAGCCTAGGGATGGGGAAAATATGGGGGAAAGCTATCATCAGCAGGCTTATAATATACCGATGTTGTGGTTAGTGGATAGTGGATAGGTTTGTGGTGATGTATGTCAAAAATGGAGATGTGAGGGTAAATCAATAGCAGGGTTGAAAACATTTAAAAAATTAATGAAACGTGATCAAGTAAATTTTCAACAACGAACACAAACTTCAACAACACATAAATGCCTGCAACGACATGAAAAATATGACATGAAAATTAACACCTCAATACAGAAGTCATGACAATTAGGTCAACAGTCCTTTGAATAATACAAGTGAATAATGAAAAAATACAACAGACCCCAGAATTCAAATATCTCCCCCTCCATATTAGCCTACCTTATCGTGGTTGGGGGGTTTTTTCCCGGATCCTTCAGGCTTGTCGGCGGGAGTCTAACCCCCGGCGGTCTCCAACCCGAACAGACTAAAGGTAAAAGGCCAGACAAAGGCGGGGCAGGATGGGGCCTCAAGGGGCAGTCAAAACCCCACCGGCAGTGGTAAATGCTCTGGCTGAAACCAACCCTCCCCCCTTGGGACAAATACCTTGTCCTCTCTCCTTGAGGGGGACTTTTTTTTGTCTTGTCTTCTCTTCATGACATTTTCCCCTTTAAGAAAAAGGATTAACTACAGTGCCCAGGGCACCCCAAAAAAATCCTGGGTTGGTGAGCCCGGAAACAAAAGGCTGAAGTCATCTAGAGTGGACGACCCCAGAAAAACCCGGAAGACGATCTCGTCAGCGGGGACTGAAACTGTCTAGAGAACAACCTAAAAAAAAGTGTCCTCAAACGGAATGTCAGCCATTTTGGCGGGGAGGAATCGACACATCGAACAACTCTGATGCCAAATATTTAATAACTGTGGTGCCACCACCGGGGGAAAAAACCGGTGGTGGGGGGAGACCCCCCCCCGAAGGGGTTCCCCCTCTCTGGCGCCTGTTGATTCTTGCAAAGGGGGGAGACGGGTTTACTACGGCAGCGGACAAACTTTCACCCCTCACAATTTCAATGGAATGCAGAAGGGGTAACCAAAAAAAAACGAGAGCTAGAGGAACGTCTGCGAGCAGAAAAGATTGACATCTGCTGTATACAAGAGACGCACCTTAATCCGGGAAATAGATTCAGCATTAGGGTTTAAAACCCTTTCCCCGTCAGGATAGAGAAAATAGACATAAGGGTGGGAAAAACCCTTTTTCAAATTCCATCCCCAGTTGAACTTCACAGGCCCAATCAGATGACCCGAATTCTGTGTTAATTTCTTATCAAAAACACTAAGATGACCTACACAATTTTCTCACCACCCTCCATTAAAATGGCTGGAACTATAAAAGTTCAAGATAAACTTTTTAAAGTAGGAGCTTCCACCCATTTTCCCCCAAGCTGGGGCTTGCCGCTAGTCCTCGGGTGAAAACCTTAAAAATGGCTGATCAAACATCTCCCCATTCTAAACCACCCAGTGTCTCAAAATGTTACTCACAGGGGGGCCACAACAAGCACCCCAGATCTGGCTTTTGCTACAGACGACTTTCCCGGATAACCAAAAGGCAAGTCCACCGTTTGGGGGATGACCATAGCCAGTGAAACCCCTCAAAATAACATTAAAAAGGGGGAACTTAAAAATTTGCCCCTAGTTGGAATTAAAAAAAGGCAGACTGGAAGCTATTCAGAACTACAGACAAGTACTGTAAAAAAATTAATCAATCAGGAAAAGGGGACAGAGATACGTTCATTCAATAAAGTCATTTTAGATGCTGAAAAGGCTACCCAGAGGAGGAAAAAAACTACAAGCCATATTGGACCCGAGAGGGAAGCTCTCCATAGCTCGCTTTGCAGTGCCAGAAATACAATGGAACCCCCCAAACGGACCAAAATGTAATGCAACCAAAGAAAAAACCCCTTTATTTAGAAAAAAACCAGCAGTGTAGAAAATCCGGGAAAAAAGAAAAAGACACCTTTTTAAACATGGAAAAAATATAAATTGTGGAACACAAAAGCCCTGAACATGACAACCCATCTAGAGGAAAACAGTTCCCCAGCAGGAGAACAATTTCTCAAAGGGGCAGCCCCCCTGATGGCCCAGTGTTACAAAAAAAAGCTCATGCTCAATAAGTCAGGAGAAAGGGGAAAAAAGTCAGAAGTGAGATAAATGCTACATTAAAAAAAGCAACAAGTGAATCCTGTATGGGGTAGACATCACACTGCCCCGGCTGGAAACTGAAAAAGCTCAATCGTAAAAAGGCCCCCGGGGCCAGATGGGTATCAAACGACATGCTCAAACAAATAGGCCCAATAAAAGAGTCTTTCTCCCGATTTTTAACAATAGTTGGAGACAGGGGGGAGTCCCCGACATCTGGGAAAAATGCCACAATCCCCCAATTTTTAAAAAAGGAAAAAAAAAGGATCCGCAGAGCTACAGACCTATAAGTTTGCTAAATTGCACTGAAAACTGCTGGAAAGTGATAACCACTAGACTCCCGTGGTTTTAGAATCCCAACCCTAAACTGGATCCCGCCCAGACTGGCTCAGGCAGCAAAAAATGACCAAATGGCATACCTCGCCAAAGGGCATAGAAAATGGCCCAAAAAAAAGAAAACCCTCCGTGTTCTTCGACATGTCAAGGCCTTTGCAAAGTCTGGAAAAAATGGTTTTCTCTCAACTCTTACCCCTTTGGGAAACAGGGTAGAATGTACTATTGGATAAAAAACTTTCTTACCCCTAGACAAGCATCTGTAAAAAAATTTGGGTGGAGTGCACAGTCCCCGATTCAAATTAGACAGGGGTCCCCCAGAATGGACTGTCCCCATTGCTTTCCTGGGGGTTATTAATGATCCCAAACTCCCCAGACATTCCCCCCTCTCCTGCTGATGATCTGCTGTGTTACCCCCAGTTTTTGGTCCCGCCATCTTTAAACTCCCGGCCAGCCTGAACAGCGTCATAATGTGGGCAAATAAAAGGGGGTTTAAAAAAAACCGAAAAAAATATCAACCTTTCTCATTGTCAACAAAGGAAGAACCTTCAGACTGAAATTTAACATGATATCGTTCCCCCTTCCCATACTCAACCTTTTTTGGGGGAAACGACGTCGTCTTCGGACATCACATTGAAACAAACAGAAGGCTTTAGAAAAAAAAATGTGATGCAAAACTGGCTGGAACTACCTGGGGGCTGATATTCGAAACCTGAGTCAGGTGACTGGTGCAGTTAGACCGACCCTCGAAATCATCATCGACATGGATATCAGCAGCCCATTCAAAAAAATGTACGGAAAAAACAAAAAAAATTCTGCGTACTATTTTGGGAGCCATGAAATCTAACCTTGTAAAATGGAAAAGGGGGAAAAAATCGCCCTTGGAAGACAGAAGAAGGGAAAAGTGATTCTACAGACTGAAAAATCAAAAAAAATGCCTCACCATCCACTGCATGAAAAATGGCGGGTAGAACAAAGAACAGACTAAAGCGCACAATCTAAACCACAAAGCAAAAATGGAAAGTCATACTTGGAACTACTAAATCAATTCCCTACCTGAAGAATTGCTTTTGATCCTGGGAACCAGACTCAACCCCCTAAAATTTTAACCTCCATCCCCAAAATTTTTAACAAAATGGGGCCTAATCTAGTGAAAAAAACAATTCAATGGAACATCTCCATTTAAATTTTGAAGACCGCTGGATAAATTTACACAGATGGATCGCAATGGACAACCCTGAATGGTGGAGCAGTGTAAATTTGGCACCCAGATCTAAATGTGTCTCTCGGGTCCCCTGGGAAAAATATGTTCCCAAATCAAAACAGAACTCAAAACCCTTTGTGGCAGCACAGCACATGAATAAACTGCAAAACAGCTGCAACAAGATGGTATTTCTTACAGACTCATTGTCAGCTTACAAGCCCGGAGGCAAAACCACTGACAACGTAAAAACTACAAAAAGAACTTGCTCAGCTTTCAGAAAAAGGGAGAAATTCACTTGCAGTGGATTCCATCTCACTGTGGCATTGCAGGCAATGAAAATGCTGATGTCTTCTAAGGAGGGCAGTGAAAACTTACCACCCCTTTTCTTTTTAAAAGGTCAAAACCCTCTACAGAAAATCCGTAGACTGGAAGACAAACACTGGATTGATTTGAAAAAACTCCTCAAAGCCTAAGCGAACAGACCAGGTCATTATTTTCATCCCGGACACCCGACTCAACAAACACTTATGACTAGGAATAAGTCAAACGCTCTCTGCCAGTGTCGAGCAGAAAAGACAAGGCATATCCCCAAGACTGTCCTCTTCTTTTGAGCTGAGGAACATTTGGGCCCCACCCCGCCTGGCTGCTTTGGGGAAAAATGACAGACCTGAACTTCTGCCCATTTGTGGGCCACAGTAAATTGCCATGACCAGAATCGCTGAAGAAGAAGAAAAAAATCTCGGGGGTATATTCCAATAGAAGGAAAAATGGACAGAGAAATCGAGACTAGATGCAGAAACCCAAATACGTGACATACCAACTGTCACCACTATTAAAACATCCAAGCACTAACGTGGCAGTCAACGACAGCTGCATATTTTTCTCTCTCTGCTATCAGTCCCAAAACCCAGCGGGCTAAGACACAAGAAGAAAGATTACAACATGTGAAATGAGATGTCTACGAAAGCTGTCAACGTTAAAAAGGCGAGATAAGTGAGAAACGAGAATATCAAACATCGTTGGTACTATACCATGCATACAGTACATCGGAAGCAAAGAATAAAATTGGTTCGGCCATCAATGATGGGGGAAACCATTTACTACCGTCGCGTGCCTCAATAATCGACACCCCAGGGCGCAGACACGAGGCAGGCCAAAAACATGATGGTAGATAACATCTCAAGTCACTGCAAAAGCATGGACTGACAACGTCAAGCCAACACACCGGGCCCAAAGATAGAAAACTAACTCTTCCCACGACCTTCACCAAATGTGGTTAAAAATAAGATAAGATAAGATAATGAAGCGTGACAAATCACTTCAGGCATTGTAATGCCAATACAGTCATCGATGTATCTGTGATAGACGGACGGAAAAGGACAGATGCATTCTATGATCGCCTAAAAACCCACAGAAGAGGACAGATACATAGATGACTGATTAACGGACGGAAGAGGACAATATTTTATTTAAAAATCAATTTACATTGGGAGGCACGTACCCTTCTTGACATGATACACCTATGAACATACATACTATCTATTATGCACTGTGTGTTTTTTTCCCAAAAGTTCTCGTTAAATTTGATATCTATGGTTCACAAACAAACAGACTATAACAATGGTGGATCAGGTTGTTGTGTGTTGCGCTTGACGTTGTCAGTCCATGCTTTCGCAGTGACTCTGAAATGTTATCTACCCATATGTAGATGCTTATCTTATTAAATTATACATGTGATACCAAATGAGGGTAAATATGGAGTAAATTAAATAGATAAACAAAGATTAAAAACCAACATTCCCAGTCCCCCAAACAAATAACAAATATTGTGACAAATACAATGGTCACTTCTTATTCGAACTCTCCTTATTCCCTTTGTTAACTCTTCTTTGTGATTGTATGTGGTAAAATTAAGACGATTGTACCTTGTAGCCATTATGCACCTACAAGTAGACCAGCACATCAGCTTTCTGCGATATTTTAATTTACTGGTGGTTTTCCCCTGTCCCTTCTCACCCGCCTTTACAACATGCCTGGTAGGTCGTAGTGTTGCTATTCTTTGCCCCCTTCCCCGGGGGGCCTAAACTCGGCGTAAGTGTCCTGTTACATACTAACCCCGTGTGGTGCAGGGCCCGCAAGGGAAAACAAGAAAAATGCCACTGTGACTTACAAAGTATGTGGTGAGGCGACTGATTAGGCCCTACGGATGCTCTCTAGTAATTTAAAACAGCACAAAATTGTAAGCTGCTTTAGGCGCATAACTGCACATTACAATTGTTCTTGGCCCAGATCACATAGAAATCACACATAGTGGTTGACAGGTGGTCGAAATGGGGGCGTTCGGGAAAAAAGGATGTGCTGGCCCTTGTATGCCTGACCTTGCAACTAAAACAACTTTAGGCCAGATCACAAAATCCGCAGTGGTAACAAGGTCTAATAGACTGTTCAAAAAAGACCATTATTAACCACTCCGTGATTTTAGAATCTGAAATTCGTTTTGCATTTCCGTTTCAACCCCTGGCCCCCATCAACCTTTTCCCTTTTATTTCTGGGTAGCTTTTTTTTGCCTTCCCCCACCTCAATCACCTCCCCAACATGTCTGGTGATGTTAATACTTTACCCAGAGGGCTAAAAAGGGTGCTCTCCCCATCTCCCAAACTTGATGCAGTCCCAGACACGATGGGCAGGACATGTGGCCAAATCCAGATTGCAGAAACCCCAAAACGCTCTTTTATGGTGAGCTGCAAAATGGTAAACGCTCACAGGGGGCCAGAAAAAGCGTTAAAATACACTCAAGAACTCGATGAAAACTTTTTTGGGATAGATGTCAACAACGGGAATGCTGCTCAAAAAGGAACCTCCCACTTCTTCGAGACGGTTCCTCGGTCGAGGCAGATAAACCAAATGATGGAGCAAAGACTAAAAACAAAAAAGGCTAATTTCCCCACAATAAAGTATTTCCCCCCCAAAACACGAACATTTCAAGCCCGTATCGGTATGTCATCTCGCACCCGCCATCCAACTACTTTTTCCTTGGATGAAAATTTGTGTGGTCATCATCCCCGTGATGGACGAGCATCATTCTTTCCCCCTCCGGGGGCCCGGCAACACGGCGTAAGATTTTGCTTAAATTTATATAACTTCAGTTATTTTAGTTAGTTATTTATTTAGTAAGTTAGAAAAAGGCACGGGTGCAAATCTATAACACGCTTTTTCCAATAACCACTGCCAATTCCCCGGGGTTGAGACCAACTTGGCCCTTTATTTTTGGTGTCAAAAAGGGTTGGGGGTCATTTTCGATACTTTTCTTGGGGCTCTTTTCGGGGTTTATCGATAAAACTTGTCAATGTCGGGCACTGATGATAAGAAAACAATTTCTTATAAAAATTCAGATATAATTCATACGGATGAACAAAAAAAAAAATAAAAAATTTAAAAATAAAGTGATCAATCAGAGTGATCCCAGAGTGATCAATACAGAGTGATCAACAGGTGATCAATCAAATGATCAATCAGAGTGATCAATCAAGTTTCAATCAGTGATCGTACAGAGTGATCAGTCAAATGGTCATCAATTCAATTCAAGTGGGCAATACAGGTGATCAATCAGAGTGGTCAATCAGAGTGGTCAATGCAGAGTGATCAATACAGGTGTTTAATCCCGGGGGATTCAATCAGAGGATCCTACAGAGTGATCAATCAAAAGGATAATGAGTATCAAGCAAGTGATAAAGGTGATATACGGGTGATGTGGGAATTTGCGGGTTGGCGGGTCGGGTGATCTCAGGGATAACAGGTGTCTAAGGGATGGGTCAGGTGATAAATAGAGGATTCAGGTGATCAATACAGGTGACCCAATACAGGGATTACAGGGATAAGATTTTTATGTATATAAACTTGATGTTATAGTTGAGCAGTCTGTTGCTATTTTTTGTTAGTTCCCCCCGCGGAATGGATGTAGAATCTCCCTGAATAAAAATTGTTTTTTTTGCCCTGAACCATGGACAAAGCATGAGCAAATGGGGAAAAAAATATTAGAACATACACCCCCTCTCTCTCTACCCCCCACTTTCTCTCTCTCTCCCCCACACACACACAAAATCCCCTTTTAACCAAAGAGGACATGGCCATCAATCAACTTAAGACATTTTTTTCTTCTTTGGATTTCTTGCAGCTGTTTTTAATATTTTCCTTTTTTTTGGTTTTTCATTTTTGGGTTTGGGTTTTTTAAAAAAATAATTTTTCGGATTGCGTAGCCACCCCAAGCCAACCCTCCCTTTAAATCGTCTTTACAACATGCCTGGCTTGATGTTACATTTTTTTTTCCCCTCGTGGACTCCGGCAACAGACGGGGGGAAAAACCAAAAAAGATATTCACCCACAAATAACATGCACTCAGATACGAAATCTTCCGTTTCAAAACTCACACCCCGTCTGCCCATGTTGTAGCGCGTTGGGCTACGGGGACTATCCCCCTTTTGTGTGGGTTCAATTCCACGGGATGGCAGAAAAGCCAGATTTCCCAGATTTTGGGGTTCGTGACACGAACCGAAGGTTACGATGTCCATGGCAGAGCCGAAGGTTGAAAAGCTCGGCTTCGGTGAAAAAAATATATATACTCAGCATTGTTGTAATGAGATGCCCGCGTGTTCCGGGGGTCGCAAGGAGTAAAAAATAGTCCCCTGTACCTCAAAAGGATGTCGTAAACGGCACGGGGGGGCCGCCCTCTAATTTTGTAGTTTATAGGGGTCTGGGGGGGCCTGGGGAAAAAACCCAATAAAAAAAAAAAGTCGCGTAACTATGCTGGTCTCTAGGCGCATAACGTCCAATCAATCGCCGGATGATCACATACAAATCACAAAGAGAACAAGTTGTCGATATGGACGTTAGAAGAAGAAGTTGTAATGGAGAAAATATGTAAATGAAAAAGCAAGTGGCAAATGTAATAGAGCCTATAGGAACAAGTATTTACATAAGAGTTTAGAGAGTACTGGAATTATATACCCAATAGCTTGTCCTGGGCAGAACTTTGTCACCATAACAATCAGGGGTTTTTCTCTCTCTCTCCTCAGGCCAGATGTTCCTTTCTACAGCCGTCATGCTCATATCATCAGTCAGAACTGAAATCCTCCCTAGTCTTCCCTTCTAGTTTTGACGGGATAATTTTCTTTAAAGGGCTTTCCAACCCCTTTTTGTCTGTTTTATATGTCCAAAATTTCAGTTTTCTCATTATTATTTGTAACATCAGCTCAGTTTCTTTGATTTATGAGTTCTTCTGTATAGACCATAGGTTCCCAAAATATTTTGGCCCACCACCAACTTTGCACGACAGAAACTTTGTAACGCCCCTCCCCTCTTTCATTATAACCGTTTGCCAAACCCCTCCCATATACATGCTCTATTTTCTCTTTGAGGTCGAAAATTTATATATATATATATATATATATATATATATATATATATATATATATATATATATATTTCTGTCACACATGGTCAATGTTCAAATAATTTACATGAAATAGAATATTGATGAAAAAATGGATCTTGTAAGACGGGCATAAGATGAATTAAAATGCAAAATTTAAATTTTAAATGATTATTCAATTGCAAAATCACGAAAATTATTTATTTAAAAATATATATAATTAATTTCTTCTTTAAGGAGCCACCGACCACTAATTGCCTGAGCGCCCCAAATGCTTCTGAATCCACTATCGCTCCCCACCCCCGAATGCTTCAGTGCCCACTGGTTCCGCCCACCTTGGAAACTTATGGTATAGATCTATATGTTTTGTTCTGTGTCCATAGTATGTGGAGTCTTCTTAAATGTCCATGTTTCACCCCCATACGTTACATCTGAGAATATGTATGCTATAGTGTTTTGAACCTATGTTTTCATATCAGTTCCATTTCGTACTGTTTTCGTTATATAAGTTTTTATAAGGCTATGTTTGTCCTTCTTTAAATGTTTCATCGCCTTTCATCTCGGTTATGACCATGTTAGAGTTAGGAATAAAGAGTTAACAGAAATTAGAAGTGCTTAATAAGTGTTAAACAAAAACAATATTGTTGTCGTGTTAAAAACATACGCATTGTTGAAGAGCATATTGATGGAGTTCAAGTTCGCCGAGTGGTTCCCGGGGCAAACATTTGGGGTGTAAAAGAATAGAACCATGTTACCCGCCACGCATAACGTAGAGGCGACTAAGGAGGTTTGCTGAAATGGGATGCACATGTCCTAAAGTGTAGAAGTCTATGCGTTAAAGGGGCCTATAACCATGTGCAACGATACAGTTCTTGGCAAAGATCAAAATATCAAAAAGAGTGATTAAAATTGGTCGTAAAGAACGAACGCAAAGAAGAAGAAAAAAAGGATGGAAAGTTGAGGAGAAGAAAGCAAGAGGAAGGCATTGGTATTGCTGGAAAGAGAATATCGAGAGGTGGGAAACATAATTGTCTGAGTGTACCATCATGATAATGGCCAATTTGTTGGAAATTCAATGCAGCCAGCCTTCGATTGAGAGATGGTACACGCTGATGATGATTAAAAATTTAGTGGTGCTTACACCGAACAGTATACAGCTGACTAGTCTGATGTACATTGCTTTTTAAAACATTTATAGAATTGGTGTTTGCATCACATAAAGAATGAAAACAAATTTGTCTAGTGTGATTTGTAAGCAAAGACATTTCACCCTGTCCTAAAGTCAACTACGTTTTTGCCCGTTGTTCGCTGCAGATCTCAATGACTGCGTAAAAATCGAATGACACGCTATCAAATGTATTCATCAGCATCAAGTAAGCTTCTCCGAGTGGTTACTGGAGCCCAAATTTGGGGGTGTACAGAATAGAATCACTGTTACCTGCCACGCATGTTGTAAGAGTCGACTAAGGAGGTTTAGCTGAAATCGGATGCACGTGTCCTAAACGTGTAGAAGTCTAGTGTTTAGGGCCTACCAAATAAATGTGCAACGTATACACGTTCTGGCAAAGATCAAACATATCACAAAGAGGATTAAAATTGGTCGTAAAGAACGAACGCAAAGAAGGAGATCAAGTAGCTTGTTCCTTCCGGAACTTGGTTCCCATGACAGCAGGCCAAAACTCTCTGTTCTGTCAAGTTGGTGGCGTGCAGCAGTCATTCTCAGATCGTCAATGACATCCGGCACGCATCGTCTTCTAGGTCTTCCTCTCGTTCTTCTTCCATGCACCATTCCTTCTAAAATAAATTTCTATAGGCACTCATGTCGTTTGATATGTCCGAAATATTTATTTTCCTTGTTTTATGTTTGTAATAGCCAACTATCTTTAATATCAAGCTGTCGCAGAACAGAAACGTTTGTTCTTTTCTCTGTCCATGATATTCTAAGTACTTTCTGTAGCATTTGCATTCAAAGGCATTAATGATCTCTGCCGCTTTGTCAATGTTCCATGTCTCCCAACCATACGTTGCCAAGGGATAAACGAACACAGGCTCTTAAACAATAAAATGTATTTGTTTAACTTAATTGCCATAACTCAAAAGAAAGCAAGTAAAGAGTTGAAATGCATCGAGTTGATCTTAAAATGTATACAGAAATAAGCTGCATAATATATATTGACTCCGACACGAAAACTGCACTGAGATGGACTCCAGAGGGTAGGCGAAAGCGTGGAAGACCCAAGACGACCTGGAGGAGAACGATAGAGCAAGAACTGAAAGAAATGAATCATGAGCTGAAACAATACAGAGGAAGGCCATGAACAGGGAAGAATATGTGTTTGTTGCCCTAAACGCAAAGGGCGTAACAGGCTAAAGAGAGAGGATATATATATATCAGTGGCGGCTCGTGCTCATTTCTGTTGGTGGGGCCAGACAAAAATTTTCGAACAAAATCATGGTTTTGGGAATAGGTTATATTTTAATTTATAATGTAATAAGTACACTTTGCAATTTATTTTGGTGGGCCCAATGGTCCTTAATGATGAGTCGCTACTGATATATATATATATATATATATATATATATATATATATATATATATATAAAGAGAGAGAGAGAGAGAGAGAGAGGCATGGGGAAGAATGGATTTATATATCAGAGGATATGACTGCTTACACCAGGCTGCATACACTTGAACGTTTACTTACTTACTTAATCCTGTCATGCCTAGTGACACATGGGGCTTCAGAAAGGACTTTCCATGCCTCCTCTGTTCCGTGCAACCTTCAGCGCAGAGCCCACGTCAGAGATGCGGTGTCCAGTTCCTCTTCCATCATGCGCCTCCATGTTGTCCGTGGTCTGCCTTTCTTTCTCTTTTTCCTTCTGGTGTCCAAGTGAGGGCTACCTCTGCAGGCATTTCTTGTCTCATTCTCATAACATGTCCGAGCCATTTCCATCTTCTCTTTTGAGTATGTCATTCATTGCCTCTTGTCTTGTATCTTGGAGTAGTTGGTTATTGGATATTTTTACTGGCCAAAGGATTCCCAAGATTCTGCGAAGACAAGAGTGGTGGAAAACTGACAGCCTGCTAGTATCTCCTTTGGTCATCCTCCAACACTCTGATCCGTAGAGCAAAACTGGCAAAACAATGCTTTTATAGAGTTTAAGCTTTGTGGTCCTATTGTAGATTTGGACTTCCATACTGGTTTCATTCTGGCAAAAGCGGTTCTGGCCTTACTGAGACGTGATTTTATATCTTCCCTGTGCCACCATTTAGTGTCAGTACGCTACCAAGATATGTAAACTTCTCAACCCTTTCCAGTGTTTCATTTTCTAATATTACTGGTTGTTGGATTTCACTGTTTGTCATAATTTTTGTTTTTCCTGTGTTTGTTTTGAGGCCTACTGTCTTTGCCGTCCTGTGAAGTATTGTACTTTTGTATATGTTCATGTTTGTGTGACACCAGGGCTATATCATCTGCAAAGTCCAGATCCTCAAGCATATCGAAAGGGTCCATCTTATTCCTCTTGGTGCTTGTTGTTTTATGGCATTTTTAGCACCCAGTCAATTGTAATACTAAACAAAAGAGAGGACATTACGCATCCCTGTCTTACACCAGATTTTACTGGGAATGTTTTTGGAATTCTTAGGTTGCAGGAGAAATCTTTATAGAAGAGGGCTATGATGTTGACAAGCTTCTGCGGTACGCCGTATTGTCTTAGTATCTTCCATAGGCTGTCTCTGTGGACGCTGTCGAATGCCTTTTCAAAATCTAGAAGATGTTATAGTCCTTGCCACTCGCTACATTGTTCTAAAATGTTACGCAGAGTAAATATATGTTCATTTGTTCCTCTTCCTTTCCTAAATCCTGCTTGCTCCATTCTTAGAGACTTATCTATTGCTTCTTGTATTCGCATTATGATAATTTTGCAGAATATCTTACTTGGGATTGAAAGCAAAGTGATTCCTCTCCAGTTATTGCAATCTGTTAGATCTCCTTGGGGATTTTCACTACAGTACCCCTAGTCCAATCCTTAGGCAATTCTTCTTCTCCCAGATATCTGCAAACAATGGCTCTAATATGTTTGCAGCTAAGATGGAATCGATCTTGAAAAGCTCTGCTGTCATTTCATCATTTCCGTGCTTTTGTTTCTCAGATCCATAGCTTTTACTATTTCTTGCTTTTCTGGCACTTTGAGGTTGATATCAATATCCTGTGCGGCCGGTGGAATATCTGGTGGATGTTCAGGATCAGGTCTGTTTAGCACATCTTCAAAGTGGATGACCATCTCATATCCTGCTCCTGCTCTGTTGTCAACAGTTGTCCTAGACTGTTTCTGACTGGCATGTTATGGTTGTGTCTTTTACCTCCGCATAATTGTTTGATAATCTTGTACAGTGTGTGCAGATCATGTACTTTAGCAGCCTTTTCTGCTATTTCTGCTGTCTTTTCCATAAATTGTCTCTTGTCTGTTCTAGCACTTCTTTTTACCATTTTGTTTAGTTCTGTATATTCTTTTCTTGCCTTATCTTTTGACGTTCTGATCTAATGCTATTGATGAGATTTTTTCCTTTCGCTTTTGGATGTATTCTAAGGTCTGCCACTTATCCACTCTTTATGTTGTCCTTTACTGGTTCCCAGTACACTAATGCTAACTATTTTATATGTGCCTTTGATCGCATTCCATTTTCTTGGATACTTTCAGTTGGTGTTGTGTCTGACTGCTCTGACAGGATTTGAAATCTGTTCTTTAGTTCCACTATATATTTTGTAGCAACTCTCTATCTTTTAATAGGTTAACATTAAAGTATTCTGTTCTTGTCTTGGCTTGTATATATGTTTTCTTGAGTTTGAGCCTGATCATGGCAACGACAAAGTGGTGGTCGCTGCCCACGTCAGCTCCTCTTTTCACCTTTACATCAAGTAATGTCTTTCGCCATTTACTGTTGATCATAAAGTGGTCTATCTGGTTTTCATCTCTTCCATTTGGGGATATCCATGTGTACTTGTGTATGGTCCTGTGTGGAAACAATGTGCCTCCTATGATCAGTCTGTTTTCTAGACAAAAATTGCTCAACATTCTCGTTTCATTTGCATTGCCACATCCCTCTTCCCCATTATTGCTTCTCTGTGTCTGTTATTGTTGCAACTCTTTGCGTTTAGGTCTCCATTATGCAAAACGTCCTGAGCTGGAACCTTGTCCACTATTTCCTGTAACCTTCTATAAAATGTGTTTTTGTCTTCTTCGGCTTCGTTAGTGGGTGCATAGCATTGAATGATAGTTAGCTTTCCTTGTTTCCCATTAAATCGGGCTTTCAAAAATCTTTCATTAATCGGGTGCCACTCTAAGAGATGTTTATTCAATCCTTTCCTTATTATTAGTGCAACTCCTGCTGAATGATTCCAGTCGTCTCTTCCTGAGTACAAGATGGTTTCCCCTGTTCTAGTTGTCGTTTGTCCAAAGCCTGTCCTTCTACTTTCGCTGACCCTCAGAAAGTGTAATTTATAGTGTTGCACTTTTACCACCTGTGCTGTCTTGTGGTCTCGAACATTGTTCTGACGTTCCAGAATCCTACTTAATTTAGATTTGACATCCAGCAGACTTGAATTCCCAGCGTGCTTCCTTGCAGGCTTTCACCCATGCTGTTCATGCTGACAGTGGTACTCTGTCTCAAGACCGCTGAACATCGAGAGCATTTTTTTCCTTTCGAAGTTTCTGTAACATTTTTTCTTTTTTATGGGGCAGAGTTATTAGCACTGCGCCCAACCCCAACCTGGAGGACCAGGAGGCCACATTTAGTCTGACCTCTCACCTTGGACCTGTCCGGCATGGGTAACCTTTCCAGGAACAGAACGTTCCTGCCGGCATAGCTTTCTGGATCATTGAGGTACGTGTCCCCCACTACAAGGTAATGGCCTCATGGGGGCACTGAACGCTGCTGTAGAGAATGTCCACGGGCGTCGTCAATGCGATGATTCTTGCACTCTCTTCACCGTTCTTCCCCAAGAATCCTTTTGACATCCAGGCCTTCTCTTCCCATCCGCTGTCCATCTGAGAGCTGTCTTTAAGCATCTTTAAGCCGAGACTGCCTTTTAAACTTAAGAACAAGTTTTGTTTTGATCAGTTTGTGGACTAGCATTAAAAAAAAGTCAAGAATTAACATTGTACAGAGAGAACAAGGATAGTCAAGACATCACATGAAATAAATTTAAATCAAAATGAAGAGCTGAAGGGAAACGGAACATTTTTGCAAGGTGGCGCGGAACTTGATAATGCTGATGATGAATCCATTTACCGGAAGCGCGAGGTTACCCAGCCTCGTTTTGTCTGAGAACTGCGACGGTCGCCATTTTGTACAAAAATGTACTAAAATGTAGTATTAAACCGACGAAAGCAAACTACAATTTTGTTCTCATAGCTTGTGTACCATGGTTGTGGTAAGAGCAAGGCTGACATGTGAATTCGCAATTAATAATTTGTGTTGTGTGCCGCAGTTTCTGTGACATAAGAACCAGGTGTGTAATCGGTCAAGCCAGTCCGTCATAAGAAATATATTTAATATATATATTATATATGAGTTGTCTATATCATCTGGTCACGTGCCGGCATCTGATGATAATGCCATCACTGCTAGCGAAACATCAATCTTTAAAAAAGTTTAAAGTGTTTCAGTAATGTTTGACATTGCCGAGCAAAAACTGTGGTTAAGTCATTCGAGATCTGCGTAATTGAAATTTAAGCACGCGCATGGGTCCTTTTGTCGTGGTGTGTCACTGAACGAACAACTGTGTGCTAAGTCCAACTCATTTCTTTGTTTAGTAAGAATTTGATTTGACATTATTTATTGTAGACTAGCCTACCACATCATTATCCTAATCGATTTTGTTCAATTGTTTTGTTCTAAATACGGAATAATATATTCACGCCTTACATCGACCAAGAAAAGATATCTCATAGCATTGTTAGTGATAGTGCTCTTGATTAGTTGATTGTCCAGAATGAAAATTCCATGTGACATTTTGCAGTGGTCATTGACGTGACAAATCATTTATTTAAAACTACATGACAAGATGTAAAAATATGATTTTATTGTGCAATGTATTATAATTAACAACAGTAAATTGTATTTTGAGGTAATATACAGGATTACTGACACATGTGCTTGCGGGTTTATGTTATTAAATAAATGATCCCTAATTCTAATCAGATGAAAGGACAACTTATTCATTATGATTAATGTATCCCAAGCAGCTGTAGTCAATAAATGTATTGGATAGTGAATCGTTATTAATGTCTAACCTTGCATTAGCCGTAGCAGATTTATCTCCAGAACTATTAAAATTTGATTGGTCGAGTTCTAACTATGCTATCCGTCTTTTTACCATGATTATTTCAAGATATTTTCACTCTTTCCCCCCACTTTGCTTACTGGCCTGTTTTCCCCATTTTCACAAGACTATTCATATCCTTATTTACTATTTGTTACAATCAATAACTGTCAATAGTTACTAACAAATTTTAATGATTCACGATGGTGAATGTCAATAAAATGTATAGTTTTGCACGACACTAATATATGGACAGTCTACTCAATGTACGAGATGAGACTTAACATCTTTCACCTTTGATGTTGCCGCAAGATTGTGAACACTAGGTGGTGTGACAAGATAACCAACTCTGAAGTACTGCAGCATGCAAACCTGCCTTCCATCATGGGCAAGCTAAGCAGTAGACGACTAAGATGGTTGGGGCATGTGAGAAGAATGGAAACTTGTCACATACCAAAATAAATGTTGTCCTGTGAACTTTAGGAAGGGAAGAGGCACCAGGGCAGACTACTGCTAACAAATAAAGATGTCTGCAAGGCCCAGAGGTTGTCACAGTAAAACATTTGCCAATTGACTGTCTGCAAAGACCAAAAAAGCCATACAATATTTCATGTAAGGGGGATGGTTAATTTCATCCCTCTTATGTAAAGAGTTATGCCAAAAGAATAAGATGTCCATCAGATTACCTTCTGCTTTGCGGGTTGGCTAGGGACAGCCAAAGGCTGACGGAGAGCAAACCCAGTAAATGCTGGCTGCAACCAGACACATCACCGTAGGATAAGCACCAGAGCTCCAAATGGTGCTGAAGATGTGACGAAGCCCACCCATGCTATGGTTGCATGAATCAGATTTCCACATGAATGAGATTTATGGGAAAATGTGGTACATCAGTCTAAGGATGATCGCGAGAGATATCTCACAGTGATAGAGATGGGGATCGATTTTGGTACAACCAGAAAAGAACAACATACCAAATATGCAAAAAATTGATTAATCAACATCGGACTGGCTTGTTGGGTTGCTGGACCCTGAAGCATTTGTTAGGCGGAGATCGGAGCGCCTATGGACATGTCCGCAGTGCTATGATGATTGTCATATAACAGATAACCGCCCATGTGGTGCCGGGGCTGATAAGGGAAGCAAAGAATAGTACTGATGGGACCTACAAGACATTTCTGTAAGAGGCAACGATCTAGGACCTAGGAAGCACCCTAGTAAATAAAAAGCATCGCAATCCTAAGAAAAATTAACAAAAGAGGGGAAGTCAAAGGTGAGCAGGCGCAATATGAACACATCTTAAATATGTCAGCTTTGGCTTAAATAATAGTGGCATTTTGTATTGGAATTGCGCGAGTGTTAGTCAACGCTGACTATTCTCGAAACCCTTCATATAGAGCAGATATCACAGCTCTTTAGGAAACGCTATGGTTTCTAAGCATGACTGGCTTTAAATGTTTCTACAACAAAAGACATATTTACCGAGCAATTCTTGTCCGCAATACTATTGATATTTTGGAAGTAGACATGTCTCAATGGGATAATGACGAATTGCAACTTCAGGCCATTAAAGTTCATTCTGGGAAACTGCCATGCGTTGTCAATGGTAATGCTTGCCATACGAAAGTAGACACCCAGAAATGGCAGTTTTTGAGTGAAATTATAAATCATAGAGCAATGTCATTTTCTGTGGTGATTTCAACACAAAAAGCAGATCATGGTGAAACACTTCCTCGAGTACACAGGGTGAAGAGCTCGGACATGCATTTGAAACCATGGAATTGTTGCGCATCACTAGCGGCAGTATCACTAGAATTGCAGCACCAGGAGATAAGGACAGTGTCATTGATTTGGAGTTGTATCCCTCCACTCACTAGTTTGAGCAGATGGGGGAATCTTAGGGCACCATGGCAGTGACTACCATTCCTGCAGAATATAGGTTAACAAATGTAGATTTAGAAAAGTACAGGTAAAAAATGCATTCTTTCAAGTACAACTGCACAGAACAAGGTATAAGTAGGATACATCATGCCAAACGTGATTATATCAACAGAAGGAAATGCTAAGTACAACCATCATGTTGGAAGAACTGACATTTACAACTAAAGCTTTGAGATTGCAAAAAAGGAAAAGGTAAGCTAGCTAGCTACCTGGAAACCTCACAAAGACCACACAAAATTTAGTGATATTGTTAATCACTATTGAATACAAAGACAAGTTACGGGAAAAAAAAAAAAAAAAAAAAAAAAAAAAAAAAAAAAAAAAAAAAAAAAAAAAAAAAAAAAAAAAAAAAAAAAAAAAAAAAAAAAAAAAAAAAAAAAAAAAAAAAAAAAAAAAAAAAAAAAAAAAAAAAAAAAAAAAAAAAAAAAAAAAAAAAAAAAAAAAAAAAAAAAAAAAAAAAAAAAAAAAAAAAAAAAAGCTTTGAGATTGCAATACTCAGGAAGATGGTGTGATAGCTAGCACTACCTGGAGTCGCTCTGACAAAGACCACACACAAATTCAGTGTATTGAATGTAATCACTATGGAGAATACAATAGACAAGTTACTGGAGAAAATAATTTCACCTGGAAAGTATCCTGCCAACTAGAGAGGTTGTCCCTTCCACCTACTCCTGAGGGTACTGTCCAAATAGAGAGACATGCATAACACAGTATTTCCCATCATGTCTATGAAAGGTTTTCATCTCAGGCATTGAGAACTGCTGCTGCAATTGACCTTGGTGATGTCTAAATATGTAACCACCACCTATCAGGTTATTTTACAATTAGCATCTCATAGAGGTTGGCACGATGGTCCTCAGATATATTTACTTGTTCATTTATTATGCGTTTCATATGAGCCATCCATCAGTATTTGTGTATTAATCAGACTTATCCGTGAACATAGTTTTGTGCCTGATACTAGTCATTTTGGATTTTGTCACTAATCATGATTTCTTGAATACATGTCTTGATTGCTCTTTAAATTATGTGAGTTTTCACTATTCCACGGTTCATATGTTCACTTTATTGACCATGAAGTTGAAGATGTCTGTCTTATTTAGGTATTCTTCATCTGTTGTGGTTGATGTTCTTTTCTTGAGATTTCTTGATAGTGTTCAGATTATTGTTGATTACTTGTTCCAGATATATATTATTATATTTATAGGTATTACATCTTATTCCTCATTTGATTATTGTTTTCTAGTTGAACAGAATTTCTGAGACTTTTGATTTTGCTGGTTTCATAGAGTGTTCAGGTAGTGTTCTGTTTAGGGACAATATTGCTGAGTACAATGTCATCTGAAATTCTAATGATGTAGTATTTCATCCTCTATATTTGTATGTTTTTTCCCAGTTCATATTCTTGAATACCTCTCTGAGAGTTGATGTGAAGAGTTTTGATGTCTTGTGTAATTTGTACGTTTTTTCCCAGTTCATATTCTTGAAAACATCTTTGAGAGTTGATGTGAAGAGTTTTGATAAGATGTTTTGTGTAATTTAAATTTGACGTTTACTATTTATGTTCTCGGATAGCTGAGCATATTATTCGTCAAGTGATTTTTAAGGCATTTTTACTGCATTTATTTCAATACTATTAAAGGCCTTGTTGTATTCGACATACATTAGTCTGAAGAGCACGTGGAATTACTGTCTCCATCATCTGGTTGATGATATGTAGGTAGTCTGTGGTTAAGAAAAGAAACCCTTTTTTTGAGGTCTTTTTGGTTGATTTGTTTCTCAAGTCTGTTCATGTTATTTATAGATATTGATGGTAATAAACATATTGGACTATAATTTTCTAGTCTTTCAGCGTCACCTTTTTGTGAATTAGAACTGTCTTACAAGTTTTTCATTAATCAGGAATTTAACCTTGATCTAGTAAAGTAAATAAACCCTGTTTTTGTACCATGTAGTGTATTTGGGAATGTGGTGTTAGACCTGTAATTTCACTTGATGGGTGATGTTGACTTAGTTTTAAGCGTTCTATTAAATAGTATAGCTAGTTGATTTGGATTTGACTTGGACCAAGAACAAATTCAAAAGTTTATTGTGTAAAGCTGCCAGTTTTATCTTATTCAAACTGAAGTTCAATTAAAGCCGAGCCCACTTAAGTTGAATAACTTCTGACCAGTCTTAAAAAAGACCAGCGTAACAGAAATTAGGATTAAAAGAAACATACCTGTTTGATAGTTAATGGCTATTTGTCACTAAAATGTAAAACAATAATAATTAAATCAATGCTATTTGGGGCCACATGTTTATTCTTTGAGGGACTATACACAAGCTGCATGGGGTTGTAGCAGTCAGTGACTCATACATGACCAAGCCTCCACTCTGCCTCCATGTGACAGTCCTGTAAACAGACGACTACCAAGAAGTCGGGCTCAGTTTGTGATCAAAGAGAGAGAAGCTAACCATGTACTCAAAAAAGACTGCTGAAAGCGAATGTGTTGGACCAAAAGATGTGGATACCACAACTCACACTGAAAACTGCAACAACGCATTGCGTTTTCCAGACTTCATCTTGCTATAACCAGCGGGAGTATGAGAATGAACAATGAAGAAGACTTGGACACTATTCAAAAATGAATATTTCTGTGATCTTTTTAAGCTAGGAATCTGGATTAATTCATAGTTTCTCACTAACGTCAGCAGCTTTCTCTCCATTTTCCTGTGCCTTTATTACTTCATATTTTTGACCATATCATATACAGTGTTTTTCTTTTATATGTAATTTCTCTGCTTTTTAAATAAATGATCAGAAGCACTGAAAGTCTGGGAACACACATATGCCTTAGAAAGAAAGAGTGAAATACAACTTAATTGCACATTAATTAAAATTAAATAATCGCAAATCTTTTATTTCTGGAACTTTGTCAACATTTGGAACAGCAGTATAGCACATGCCTGACACTTAGCACATGCCTGACACTTAGCACATGGAATGTAGTAGTGTGTTTTCAACATTCTAAAAGCACTTTAATGAAGTTTGCAAATGTAGTAACTTATATGTTCCATTGAAAAGCCAGTCTATATGCACAGCTGATAGCTGCTCTGGACTGCAATGTGTGTTTGGTTGGTAAATCAAAAATTTTCAGTGAAACAGTCTATGCACTCAAGTAGCAAAAAGTATGCTAGAAATGATCAGTTTAAGCAGATAGTGGCCATAATTTGGCATTAGTGGGCGTGGTTAATTAAACATAAAATTTACATTATACTGTGTTATGTTGTAGTCAAGTGGTTAAAACTCATGCTTTGCAGAGGCATGGAGTTTGCTTTCAGTTCAGCACATTTGAGCTCACCCATTTGACCATGATGAAAAATTGGTGCCTAAACATAATCGCTTAGCTACAGAGACCCCCTTTGGTGCCTGAGTTTGAGAAGGGTAAAGTTGCTAACAAACGGTTCGCCCGAGTGGTTACTGGGTCCAAATTTGGGGTGTAAAGAATAGAACCACTGTTACCTGCCACACATGTCGTAAGAGGCGAGTAAGGAGGTTTGGCTGAAATCGATGCACATGTCCTAAACGTGTAGAAGTCTATGCGTTTAGGGCCTACCAAACCAATGTGCAACCTATACATGTTCTTGGCAAAGATCAAACATATCACAAGGAGTAATTAAAATTGGTTGTAAAGAATGAACGCAAAGAAGAGGAGGAGGAGCTAACAAACGGAACTTGACGCCTCATGCCCAAATACTGATGTTCTAAAACTGTTCACTCTCAAAAACTTCACAGCCATATAGCATTATTTTTGTTGGAAATACTGTATCCTGTATTTTAACAGGTTATTTGGGATTTATTCTTCTACAAACGCTCCACTTGTCAACCACTCTGTATGATTTGTATGTGATGTGAGCCTAAAGCGATTGTATCGTTGTGCCAATTATGCGCCTACAAGTAGGCCAGCACATCTAATTTCTGCGCTGCTTTTTATTTACTAAGGTAGCATCAGTAGGGCCTACATCAGTCGCCTCTTACAACAAGCATTGTAGGTTGCAGTGGTACTATTCTTTGCTTCCTTTGCGGGCCCCGGTACCACACGGTGATGTTATAGAGACAAAATAAAACCAAACTGCCCATGAAGCTTCCAACATCGTAGTAAAAGCACGATCAAATTGAGTGGGCATTTTTTTTCCCGTGCCATGAGAGCGATAAGGCGTGATGAAGAAAATATTCAACACAGTTAACACGAGCAGATTAATTGATTAAACACTTCTGATTTTCTAAATTTGATCTGAATTGATTGTATTTTTATCATTCACTTCTCACTTTTGCTATTGTGATTGGTCTGTGACTTATAATAATATAACATCATTTCTGTTGCAAGGTAAATGTAGTATCTGCATATCTCTTTCTTTTAGTTTTGAAGCAAGGCCAGGCATTGATATTTTTCGACGTTTTAGCCTCTGCACATTTGAGAAGAAAGTTTTAACACAGGAAGGGCAAGTGTGTCCTAGAGTATACCTTAGCAGCAAGATGCCCCTACCAAGCAGGGCACGTGTCTATGCTGACATCAACACACATAAACCCAGGGACTATTGGGATTATGAATCACATGTTGTGGACTGGGGGTTAGTATTGTTTTCATATAATTTACTGAACATATATATATGTTAGAGAGGTAGGAAATGTATATTTTAGATTGAAGGCAGTATCTTCAGATTAGAAGTCCTAATTGTCTTCACACATTGAACAAATCCAACAGTACTAAGTCCTCCAATGCAACAGCCATCTTAATGTTCCCACGTTTACTGTACACATGGTGTTGGTGAATATTTGTTCTCTCTATACCCTGTAGACAGCACCAGTGTGCTTGTCAGCACTTAACCGCCATTTCAGTCAGGCTGTTAAATGTCTTGGATTCTGAGTCCACATATGTGGAATAGAGGACAGTTATGATGTCTGTTCTGTCCATAAGTTTCTCACTTGCAATGGATGCCATTCCAGCTAATTAATCTGCCCTTTCATTTCCATACACCCCTGAATATTCATCATATCTTCTTTTCGGACTCTCCATATCAACCACTTGTTAACCACTCTTGTGACGTGTATATGATCCAAGCCAAATAGTGGTTGTGTCCTTTATGTGCCTACAAGTGGGCCAGCACATCAGATTTCTGTGATGCTTTTTATTTACTATAGTAGCTTCCCTAGACCCTACCTCGGTCGCTTCTTACAACATGTCTTGTGGGTCACAGTGTTGCTATTCTTTGCTCCCTTGAGGGCCCGACAATACACTGGC
>JADZMA010000473.1:0-34417 GCA_020796225.1 Arion vulgaris
AAAAAAAAAAGGATTGAAATGTTGAGAGGGTTTTGGGGTAAGGGTTTTGAAAGATTGGGAGGTTGTTGTGATGTTGAGATGATGAACAGTTTTGTGTTTTTGAGATGATTAACTAGATTGTTGGGGATGTTGAGATGATTGGGATTGTTGTGATGTTGAGATGATGTAACTGGGTTTTGTGATGTTGAGATGATGCATGGAATTGATGGATGTTGAGATGGAACGGTGGATGTTTGAGATGATGTGGAATTGTTGTATGGAGATGATGTAAGGAGGTTCGTGAGTTGAGACTTGGAGGTTTGTGAGTTGAGATGAGGGGGTTGCTGGGGATGTTGAGATGATTTTTAAGGGTTTTGTGATGTTGAGATGAAGGAGGTTGCTGTGATTTTGAGAGGGGAAAACAGATTGTTGTGATGTTGAGATGATGTAGGGGTTTGTGTGAAGGGGGTTATGAAATAGTTTGTTGAGATGATGTAACTGGGTTGATGTTGAGATGATGAAGGAGGTTGGGGGATTTGGATGATGAACAGATTTTGTGAAGTGAGAAGGGGGTTGCGTGAGGGAGGATTGGGAGGTTGCGTGATGTTTGAGAGATGTCAGATTGGGATGTTGAGAGTTTAAAGGAGGCTTTAGTTGAGATGTTTTAACGGGTTGTTGGATGTTGAGATGATGTAGATTGCGTGATGTTGAGATGATGGGAGGTTGTTGTGGTGTTGAGATGAAACTAGATTGTTGTGATGGGGAGAGATGTAACTGATTGTTGTGATGTTGAGATGATGTGGAGGTTCTGTATTTGAATGAAAGGAGGTTGTTGTGGGTTGAGATGATGAAGGAGTTGCTGTGATTTGAGATGATGTAACAGATTTTGTGAGGAGATGATGTAAGGGAGGTTGGTGATTTTGAGATATGTAACTAGTTTGTTATGATGTTGAGATGATGTGAGGTTGCTGGGATTTGAGATGTTTAACAGATTGTTATGATGTTGAAAAGGCTATTTAAAAAAAGGTTTTAAAACATAAAAAATTGCCTCGGAAGCTATAAACAAACCTACTATAGAGGGCCCATTTCACACAAATCACCACCCACCTTAGAGAAGACAAAAAGAACATATATGTTCAAACTCTTTTCAACGTTTGCATTCCCCCATTCAAAGACTTTTTAATACAAGATGCACTCAAAATTTTTATGCCAAAACAAAAAAAAACCCCTGATTCTAAGACAAAAAAAAAAATACAATTAAAATATTTTCCCACAAATATTTTTTTATAAAACAATTATATTTACTATTTCAACATTTTGTCTTGTCCCCAAAACTATAAAGTCTATTCTACCCGATGATTGCATCTGTAGTTGTTGTCTTTGAGTCAGGGATATCAAAGTTTACACCCGGTTCTTTGTAATTGTTGGGTTCCTTCTCGGTTGTGGTTGTTATAGGCTTGAGATGGTGTAGATCTTTTTTCATTCTCATTATGACTAACCATTTGATTTGTTGTCTACTAAAGGCAATAAAAATTTGTGTTTCCCCAACAAATTTCTAATGCCCTTTTCGGTTTTATTAAACCAAAATTGCCCTTCAGTGATTAACATGTGTCGATTCTTTTTTTTACACAGGAAGGCTCAGCGGCAGTGCACATACCTGTACTTGTGAGGGTCCCTGATGTTTTTAAGATGGTGAAAATATTTTAAAATTTTTTGTTAACTTTTCCCAAAATTTTGACAGGGCAGTCATTTTTGGCCTGGAAAAAAAAAAAGGGCTGGGTCCCAGCAAGGCAGACCAAGAAGATGGTGAAAGATATTAAAAAAACCCATGAACATGCCCACGGGGGAAATGGGTGAAGGGGAGAGACAGAGGAATTTCAGATGTTGAAAAGAGAAACCCCCCAAAAGGTCACCTGATGATGATACACCAGCCGCTTTTCTTTTTTAACCCAAAGATTTTTTAATGCTCAACTTGAACACACCAATTTTATCCCCAGTTATAATGGGAACCCGATTTACTGAGAGGGGCCTGAAGAATATCAAGGGCTCCACGAGGGTAACCAGTCCCTTTTGGAATGAGGGGTGATATTATCCCCCCGCACAAAATTTCCCTTTACCCAGATAGAGGGGCCCATCTCCTGCTGAATATCCTCACCCCCCAGTTAATTTCTGGATATGTTCAGGGGAAAATAACAAATTTTCCTTTAAAATGAAAAAGGAAACACTGATGAAAAATTTTACTAAATTTCAGGTAATTTTTGGCAACATATTCCTGAAAAAAATTTTTTTTCAGAAGTAAAAAATCTTGTTAAGACCCCCAAACATCTATTTAATTAAAATGACATGATCAACAACTTTTTCATACCTATTTTTTTAACAGAACCAAACAGGGACAATGAGGAAGTAAAAAAATAATTAATGTGTGCAATGCTCGGGGAAAAACAACCCCGAAAAAAGAGTCCCAAAATCAGCATAAGAAAAAAAGGGGACAGAACTTTTTTTGAATTACATTGAAAGAAAAGAATGAAGTGTTTGACCACTTAATAGAAAGCAACCAACTCAGAAGATTTTCACAAATCAGGGGAAAAAACGGGAAGATCACAGAAAAAATTTATAGATCTCTAAAGAATCGTTAAAAAAACAAAAAAAAACTCAACATGTCACAGACGTAAGACAAAAAAAAACCTACATTGGGGAACAGCCTGGGAACAGCGTGATGGCAAAAAGAAAAAAGCCCTTTTTCAAACCTTTTTCATCAATATAAATTTTATGTAATGTTTGGGTTAATTTTTGAAAAACAGGCATGCACATTTGTTGTTGATAAGACACATTGAGAAAGTCTAGGGGGATTAAAAAAGAAGGATTTTTTTGGAGCCCCAGGAAAAATGAAAGAGGGAACAAAAATCCCAAAAAAAGATTTTAGCCGAGATTTAAAAAAAACAGAGGAGAGGAAGGGGGCTAGAGAAGCAAGAATGAGTTGGGGGTTCCCCTCGGGTTAAAAGGCAAGAGAAAACAAAAATTTTTCGATGGCTGAACAATTGAACATGTTTTATATTCACCAAATCAATGTAATGATAAATATGGGGGTAATAATTAAAAGTAAATTTTAAAATTTTATGACCTGGACCAACTGCTTTACATCCCAAACAAAATTTCCCATACCCATACTGGGTCATCACTTGTCATTTACAGTCTGTAGTTTTAAAAATTCTTTCTAATCCAAGAGAGACAAAAATAAAATCCCCATATAATTTGTCGCCCTAAATAATGATGCGATAATAAATCAGTAACTTATTATAATACCATAATACAAATATTGATTTGGATTATTACCTTTTTATTTATACCCTTGGGACATCTTGACTGTTTTTTTTCATTTGTTATTATTATTTTCACTGGGGGGGAAGGTTAAGGAAGAAACTGTTTTAACGGGGAATGAGAAATGGGTTTTTTTTTTTTTACCACTGCGAAGGATGCGGGTCACATCATGCAGGCTGCCTTCTACCGAAACCCCGCCCAAGTTTGAATCAGATACTTCGGATGCACGCCCGGGGCCACACCCCTTTTTACCAATGATCAACAATCAAATTGTGGGTTTAAATGGTTATACAGTCCGCAAGAACTACAAAAACCATAAAAATGCAGGGGTATCGGAAAACACCATGCAGAATACAATAGGCGTTGTTGGGGAAAAACCGGGAAAAAATCCGCCAACTAAAAGGTTTGCCCTTTTTCCCCCCACCCCTTTAGCCAAATATAGAGACATGGCGAGCAGGGGTTTTCCCACAATGTCTATGGGGGGTTTTACTGGGGGTTGAGACATTGCTGGCCTTTGGGTTTTAAGATGCCTATAATAGAGTGCATTTGCATTTTTTTAAAGGTACAGTTTAGAAACCCAAATGCCATTTCCTCAATTGGGTCTTTTTTGGCCCCTTGCGGGGAGTGTTTAAATGGGGTATGTATCCCAACAAAATCCACTCGTATCAAAGGGTCACCCTTTCGGTGTTGTTAATTTTACTTTAAAAACCCGGGGAAAACAGGGAGAGAAGGCCCAAACAAAAGTTTTTTATTGGGGGCAAAGGGTAGGAACAACTTTTGGGGGAACTTTTGTCAGAACTACCCATAGGAAAGGGGAGAAGAAGGGCATTGGCAACCCAAAAATGCAATGTTTCTTTAAAAAAGATTTTCAAACCCCAAAACCATCCCGTTTTTTGGGTTCAGAGGTGGGGGCATCAGTTATGAAACCGGGGGTTGCTTTTGATCGGTCTGCTTAGGGAACACATAGCTCATGTGAAAGAAGGCTGGAAAAGGTTTGACGGGGGGGGTTGGCTTGGGGATTGTAAAATTTTTTTGCTTTTATACGGGTCTGGTCCATTCTGTGTTTATATGCCCCACCTGACCCCAGTCATAGCGATAGAACACGGGAAAGTAAACGAGGAATGCGCATGATACTTGGTATAAAGAATTTTTGTGGGGTCGACCGAATCTTCTTGACTATCCTACTGGAAATAGAACACTGATGAGCTGTGCAGGCATCCGATAAGCTGACACAACATCCTCTGACATGGAAATAAAGAAAAAAAAAAATGGGTTTAAAAAAGGGGTCGGATTAGGTCAAAAATTTTAACAGGGGGCATTTTGAAGACATTATCCCAGTGAAGAAGGGATAAAGCCAACAGGAATCTTTAAATCTTTTTCGTATGCATCTTTAAAAGAACGAAAAAAAACCCCACCTTTTGTGGAGGAAAAGGCAGGATTAATTTCGAGCATCTGGCATGATGAAATTTTTAACGGAGGGTTCGTTGATTACATGGGTTGGGCCCCCAGGTGGAGATTTGGGGGAAGGAAGACCGTGGGGGGCCCGGGACTATAAAACTATGAAACTGGCGTTTAAAGGGGGTTTGGCGGGAATCACAGATTTTATCCATGCGTTTTCAGTGACTCAATGAGTATTAGAAGATTAAAAAGGGATGGACTAGGAGACACTGGATCAGTCGCTGGGGTGATCAGACGCAAGATCACTTATTTTTGTGCCAAGCAGGGAAGGGGAATTTGGATAGGTTGGGGTAGGGTTAAAAAGGGGGCAATGAAGGCTGATTTTTAAATTTTTAAGGAAAGAAATGAAGTTTATTAATATGAATCTACAACTCAAACCCAGATGAAAAAATCAAAGTTAAGGGGTGTATTTTAAAAAGCTACGGGGAGAAAAAGAAGAAAAACCCAAGAAAGAACGGGTAAGACACACGGAGGGACATACTGAGGGAGATCGGGCATTATGGACTAATTTGTTGCTAAAGGAGGGGGATCAAGACTAAACTAAATAAAACAAACTTTTTTTAAAATTTTTGTAATTGGGGTATTTATTTTTCATAATTCTCAAAATCAGATTATAGGTATTATAATAAAAATTTTACACTGTCCAGTGTAATAAAAAATTTTAAATATAGGTAGAGTATGGAGGGCCCAGCCATAGGGGGGTAACACCTGCAAAAATCAACCTTCGTTTTAAAAACCCTTTATATGGGGAAGCCCATCGGCTGATAGGTTTTAAATCCTATACTATCTTTTCTTCTGACAGTTAGTTCCCCCTTTAAAATTTTAAAGATCCGTCATATTATTTTGAAATTAGACTTGTAAAAATTTTTTATTAACCATTATACTCAAATTATCTTCAATTTATCCCGGGTAATTTCATGACCAACCCAATTCCCCAATTAAATTTTTTCAAAATTTTGTTTTGTTATTTGAAAAAAAGATATTCATAAAAATAAAATTATTAATATAATAATGGATTATAATTATAAAAGTTTTCACTTTTACATAACATCATGTTAACATAAAGTAAATCTCTGCCTCTATATATTTCATATTATGTCAGCAGATCTCTGGGTTTGTTTTGAAGAAATATAATAAATATATATCATTTGATTTGTTTCTTTAACAATTACAATATATTATGGGAAATTTAAAAATTTGAACAAGATCCCAACCAGTTCATTGTATTTAATTTTTGAACTAAATAGAATATAACGTAATTAATTATCTTTTTGAAATGTCAATAAAGGGAAAACTTTTTTTGTTTTCCCCGAAAGTTTTAAAAGGAAAAAAATTTTTTTATTTAATTTAAAATGAAACAATCCTGCCTCCGTCAAGCCCTTTCTTTTATGTTTGAGGGACGTTGTCATTTGTGTTTTTCTGCACATGCGCAAATTTAAACTAACGCAAAAGTTTTAGAGTATGACAAATTGCCGGTACAGCACAAATATAATATTTCAATTATTATTCAGAGAAATCACCTGATTCCAGTTCAAAGGTTTTTATAAAAAAGCCAATAGCCCCTTCCTTTGTCATTTTAAAAACTTCTGATAAACTAGTTTGTTTTGGTTTTTTTTTTTGATATTTATCACATTTATTTGACATCACTTTTACAGCAAAAATATCTGTTGACGTTATGTTGATATACTAACGATTCTTCGCATGATTATGCATGCTTAGTTAGGTCGATTTTAGCTTTTTTTAAAGTTATTGCTTTTCCATTATGGTTTTACGTTTGCTCACCCCCCCCGTTGTTTGTTAGTATATAAAATTTAAAAAAATTATTGCAAAAAATTATAAAAGGGTTTATGTTCAACTATTAGTAGTTGGTTGGTATTAACTTATTAAAAAAGATATTAAAATAAATGTTTGTTTCCCAGAACCGATTTTTAAAAATCTAAAACCACGTTTTGTTAACATTAAACAATATTCACTACGGGGTTGAAAAAACGTTATCCCAAAACGGTTTGGCCGATTAATTTTGTTTTTGTTTGATTTGTTTTTACCTTAACTTGGGGAAAGATGACGGTATCAAAAAATTCAATGTATTTTTGTTATCAAATATCGGAATGGTTTTAGATATATTTTTTTAGACAAATAAAGACATTGTCAAATACAAAAGAATGGTACTTTTATCTCAGATGCTGATGGGTATATTAAAGTTAATATTTTAAAAAAAAAAAAAAATTTAATGTACAGACAAAAATCTATGAACTTATTTTAATTTCTACAAAAAGAATGACATGCTGATACTTTCTATTTTGTTAATTAATATGATTTACTTAAACAAAAAATGTAAAACTGTATTTAAAAATTTTAAATTATCAAATCCATTTAATGTAAAAAACACACAATGTTAAGATCATGAAACAGATTTCACATGAATGAATTTATGGGGGAAACTAATTTTTCTGGGGTGATAAAAAATTTTTTTTTATAGACCTTTTTGTCGTTTTTTCCCGATGATAATCTTATCATGTAGTATATCCCAAAAAGGGGAAAGATAGAATACCAAAAAAAATTAAATTTTAAGTAAAATGGCCCTTTCCCCTTCCTATAAACATATTAAAAACCAATACATATATCTCTATGTTGAATACCCAGGGGCCCGCAAGTAATTTCTCCATTCCCTTCCTTGGGAACTTGCACAACCCCCCATGGTTTTGTTTGATACTTGTTATGATAAATTGCCCGATCATTAGCATAAACAATTCATTTTGTAGTCGCCCAAAAGGGGGGCTTTTAAAACCCCATACAAGGCATTTTTAAACGACCCCAGATCAAAGGGTCTTGTATGTGCTTGTTTTAAAACACTTTGGCTGATATTCATTTTTTAAAAACTTTCTTGATGCATCCCCTCTTTTATGGTCTTCCTTCTTTTACTGTTACTTTTTCTTGTGGTTTTTAATTCTTTATAGTTTTATCATTTGTCAGTGCCCAAGGTATTAAAAGTTGGGATTTTCCATTTTGTCGTGGCAAAATATTAGCCATCAATTTTTTATCATTTTAAAATGTCTTCATTTTCATTGATTGAGATCAATTTTTTGATCTTTTTTGGTTTTTTTAAGAAACCTTATTTTCCCCTATTATTTTGTGATGTGATAACATTCATTAACTCAGATTAAGATACATTTTTAAAATTTATGATTTTTTTACTTTCTCAACACAATGTTACATTCGTTTGTAAAACTGTAAAATACACCATTTTCATTCTTTCTTAATGTATGTTAAAAAAAATGTCAACTGATTACTTTTTACTGACAATTAATTAGTTCATAATGTAGGGCAATAGCCTATATTTCTATTTCATCTATTCATTATATATATATGTGTTGATTACTAGTTTGTGAACAGGCTGCGGTTTATCTGCACCTTTGGCCCATAATTCATTGTAAAACCTGTATTTTTTGGTTTTTCCCCAAATCTATGTTTTATTGATTTCGTTATCTCATTCATTTTTTTAAGCTACTGTCTACCCTAAAGGGGAAAAAACCTGTATTGGGGGGCAAATGATAAAAAATAAAGAAGGGGTCACTAAAAATAGTGCCATTAGGAATTGACTCCCTATAATTCAAACAGGAAAACCTAAAAAGCCTTTTTCTTTTCCCACCTTTTATTTTTTAGGGAAGTGTTGGGGGGGAAATGTAGGATCTTGTGTGGCTTGTTCTAATGCACTTTGTAAGTTTTACATTTTATTGGCTGTTCTTGAAGTTGCCCCATTTTTTGATGGTTTTCCCCATACATAATTCTTCTTCTTTCCATCATTTTTTTTTTGGGGTGAGGGTGGGGTGTGTGTTTCGGTGCTTGTTCAAAGGTACTTGTGTTAAATTTTTAACTTTTTTTATAGTTTCCCCATTTTTTGCATGGTCTTCCTTTTGCCTGTAGTTTTTTTTTTAGTAGGGTTCTGTGAAAAAGCTCAGCAGTAGAAAATTGTTTCTGTCTTACTTTGGACAGGTGATTGTCCCTGTTGTCACATTGATTGTTCCAGAATTACTGTTTCGATAATTTTTATCTAGTTCTTTTTTACTTGTTTGGGGGGTGTTGATTAGGGTCTCCCGTCACCATTAATTTTTAAATTTTATACAGTACCCTTTTCCCCGTGGAAACAAATTTTTTATTTCCATTGTTAACAGTTTTCCAGGTTCCATATACTCTTTTAATCCCCCGATACCTTGATAGAAAGCATTATATTTTCTTTTTACAATATGTTTTATGAAAAGGAGGTATAAAAAAAAAGTTACCCTGTAAACCTTTAGGCGTGTGGGACAGGGGACATGAACCCGAAAAATGGCTATTGCAGTTGCAAAAATGTTCAGATTATGATTTTTCTTTATGCCCTGACAGTGTTTGGCCCCACCAGATTAACATGGGGCTCCTGAAAAAAATTGGGTAAATTTAAAAACCCAATTTTTTTAAAAACTGGTCTGACAACATTCATTGACTTGTAATACATGGTATTTTTAAAGGTATTTAAAATGGTTTATGAAAAGTATGACATATGATATGATAAAAAAAACGCCCATTAAAGTTGTATTTTTTTATATGGTATAAAATATAAATATATGGGGTTGACCCAATTCATCGCATTAATTTTAAAAAATACAGGTAAAAAGAATTTGTTTTTTTTTTTATACCAAGTTACTTTTTTGATTTTGGGGGTTTAAATAAACAACGTACATCTTCAGTTATTTTCTGTCCATCAGTTATAAAAAGTCTTTAGATTTTTTTTCTTCTTCTTTTTTTCCCCTTTAGAAATTTTAATATTCTTTGTGATGTGTTTGATCTTCCAAGAATGTTTTCCACATTGGTTTGGTAGGCTTCAAGATTTTTTATTTGGGAACTTTAAAGTATTCTTTATTGTGGGAGTGATTTTTTAGTACTTCAAAAGTTGGTCTACTTTTTTTCTGTTTGCCATTTGTAAATAACATTTGCAAAATTTAACATCTGTATTTTTTCTGTTTGGGTAGTTTAAAATATGGTGAACCAAATACAGCGCAAAATGATAGGGAATTCTAAATTTTTGCAAAACCGGAGATAAAAGCGTTTTTCAGATGCCTGGTTAAATATCCCAAAAGGTTGATGCAATGGGGTTTAAGGGGAAAATCGTTGGTGGGCAAAATAAGCTTTAAAGACACTCTTAAAATGTTCTAAAATATTTTGAATAGACACCACTTGTCAATCTTTGGGAAAATGCCAAATGTTGCGCTTAAAACACAGAGGGAATCGATAGGTGAGAATCAGACGAGAAAACAAGAGAAAGGAAAACCAACACCCCCCCCATCACTTTTATCTTGTATGCCCCCGGTGGAAGCGGATTGAAAATCAGTGAGGCACAGCAGCATTTTGAGGCTGTTTTCATCGCTTCAATGGGGGGCTATTTAATTTTATATGGACTGAGTCCCAACCAAAAATTTTTCAACATTGAAAATTTATTTTTAATGAGAACCGGAGTGAGGGTTGTCCACTTCTTTGATATTTCCAGGTTCAGTTTCACAGTGGGGGGAATTTTCTTCCACCATAAATTTCTTACCCAGCCCAATTGGGTCCCAAAAAGCAAATGTTAAACATGATGTTAAAACCCATTACCTATTAGTTTGAGATCAATAAAATAAGACTCAACACTGTTTTTCCCAATTTCCCCTAGTATGAGAAAGTAGTCCTTTACTTTTTTGGGGGCACTTTCTGAAAATGCTTTTAGGGGAAAAGAAATAAAATGTTGTTTTATGTGATGATTTTGGTTTTCAAAAATTCTTTTCCCAGGAATTTCTATAACAATAAAAAAAAAATAAATGATAATTTTTTCTTATTTTTTTTGGGATTTTAAATTTTGGTTTGTTATGTTGACAGCAAAGTTGTGATATCTACACCTTCCTCCCGAAATAAATTTCCCCAAAGCCTTTTTGTAGGGACCCCTGGGTTTTTTCATGGTGTTAGATAGTTCACTTACTTCCCAGATGGGGGGTCCCGGGTTTCCCAAAACTCCCGTTAGGGGTTTAAGTGCAATATCTCACACATTTACTCACTCTCAATTGGGTCCAAAAAACGCTGGGAAAAAAAAATGGACAATATTATGTTGAAACATAAACCATCTTTTCTGTTATAAATGAATAAACAACTAAAACTTTTTCAATATGTCCTGGTTTAAAAACAGGTTTTTATCATTTTCACTGTTCTGTAACCCTTTGGGTTTGGGGAACATTTGTATTTTTAACGAATTTTAAAGTTTTGGGTATTTTGTGTTGAAAATTTTTTAAAACAGTGAGCTTTTTTAACAAACCTAGGTTGTGGGTCAGGAAATTTTAGATTTTCCATCAGTTGCACATAGAAATTTTTGGGAAGTTACAAAAAAGGAGTGTGGTAAAATATTTGGGCTTGAAAAATCAATTTTTGCTTCTGGTAGTGGAAATTTTAAAGTTTTATTTTCTTGCCCTTCACCACTTGTTAAATCAATTTTTGTGATCTAGCCAAAGAGCAAGGTTGTCCCAGTTAGGGTCAATAATCTGATTTCTTCTATGCTTTTATTTGCTAGGACCCGGGCCCCCCCTCAGTTGTCCTGGGTTTTCCCCCGGTTGGTTTTAAAATTTTGCCCCCTGGTACCCCCGGGCAGGCTTCCTTCTATCTAATCAGTTTTTCCCATGCGATAACCAGAGGTTTTTTTTATTTTTTTAAAACTTTCAGTAACCCATATGTAAAAATTTTTACATAAACTTCCAGTGTTGAGGGGCCAAGGGAGCAAAGAATAGTAACACTGCGACCTACAAGGCATATGGTAAGAGGCGACTATAGGGCCTAGGAAGCTTGTAAATTAAAAGCATTTTTAAATTGGGGTGTGGCCTACTTTTGGGCATAACTAGTACCTGTACAATTGCTCTTGGTCAGATCCAAAAAATCAGAGTGATTTAAAAGGGGGATATGAAGGTTAAGAACAACTGCTGGCTTCCCAAAGACAGATGTGGTGTGGGGGAAATATTTGATGCCTTATTCTTCAAAGAATGAAAAGAAGAAGAAATTCAGATAAATAAAATTGAACTTTTACTTATTTGTTATCAATTAATTATATGTTTCTTTTATTCTGAAGGCAAACACAGACACATATGAGTTCTCAGTTTTGTTTATTTATCAAACTCGCCCGGGGGGGAAAAAGAGGTTTCCCCAACTGACAGGGTAAGCCATATTTGATGAGATTCATTGAGTAATTTATTCTATATTTGATCAAAACTGGTTTATCGCTTTTTTCCCAGTGAATGATCTGTTTAGAAGAGGGGAAAACCAAGGTTTTAATGAGATAGTTAAAAAACCCTGTAGCAGTGTTTTAAAATTTGGGGGGACTTGTGGCCTAGTGGTAAGGACCATTTAAAAAAGGTATTGGTTTTTTCCAATGGTGCAATCGGGAAATTTTTCCAGATATCCTGATCCAATGTAGGTGGATCAGTTCCTTCTTATCAAAGATGGATGATTTAGCAAATTAAACCCTTTATAGGTTTTTTTCTTCTTCTGAATTCTCACTGATTGGGGTTTTGTTTTTTAATTTGCTCTATGACGAATTTACGTTTTTTCCCCTTCACTTTTAAAGGCGAAAAACATCTGTTTTTTCTCCCCTGGGGGATTAAACTTATATTATACTGTCATGCTATAGCATTCCCGGGGCATAGAAACAAAGAGAACATTTTAGCTCATTTTAGAAAGTAAAAAAGGGGTTTAAAAAAGGCGCCGCTGCCTAGTTAATCAGCCATGCCTAAATTTGTCTTGCTGATGGGGGAAAACCCCTTTTTTTTTCAGCCTTTTTTATAGGTATTCAAGACATCAAAATTTTTCTACTTTTGGGCCCATGAAATCAGCAAAAAAAAAGTCATTGTCACAAATCAGAACTGATTTAAAACTACTCCCCCCCTGGGGGGGCCCCAGTAACAGACTGTCTCACTGCAGTTTGGGAAAAGTAGTGATCAAATAAAAAAACAGGTCCCCGAAACATCATCAAAAAGAATGTTTTTCAGAGGGGCAAGATGTTAAAATATCGAAATGACATTGTGACAAAAGTCTTTTTTTCCCGGTGAAAAAGAATAATTAAAAAATTTTTTTGCCCTGTGTGTTGCTGGGGGGCTCAAGAGAAAAGAATAGTAACCCCCTACAAGGGATATTGTAAAATGATTAAAAGGTATCTACTAGGAAACTTTGTAAATAAAAATCAGAAAACAGATGTTTGGGCCACTTGCAGGGCATAAGGGACCTTTAACAATGCTCTTTGACTCAGATTGATACAAACCCAAATGGTGCCTTAACAAGTGGTTGATATGGGCTCGAAGTTTTCCCAGATTGCAAACAGATCACAGAGTGGTTTAAAAATAAATTTGGAGATCGAAGGTGGTCAGATCACATACAGACCAAAAAGATGGTTAACTAGGTCAAAGGGCAGAAAAAGGCTATCAAAAAGAAGGGGAAACCCGTATGGAGCTTTGAAGAAGAAATAAATTTTTTTAATTTTTTCTACTATTTTTTTCTTTAAATCAATTATTTTTATTCAGTTTGATATTGAACTGCAAAAGGGGAACAAAGCCAGTTTGGGGTTTTTCCCATGGCTTGCCCACTTTTATGAGCCCCCAGGAAAAAACTTTCCCACAAGGTACAGCTAACATGATTTTAAAATCATTCATCTCCTTATTGACCTTCTTCCTTTCCACCATTTACTTTTTATAAAGTGTTGGGGGGGATAAAATTTATATCTTGTTTTCTCTTCTTCTTTTCCCCCTTTACTTCATAGAAGTGTTGGGGATAAAATGTGATCTTGTGTTCTTTTTTTTTCTTCCCCCAAATTTTCTTTATAAAATTTTGGGGAGGATGAATGTAGCCATCTTGTTTTCTCTTTTCTTCACCATTTACTTTTATAGAAGGTTGGGGGGATAAAATGTAGATCTTGTGTATCTTTGTTCTTCCTTCTACCATTTATTTTTTATAGAAGTGTTGGGGGGGGATAAAATTTATTCTTTTATCTCTTTTCTTCTCCTTTCTTTTTGAAGTGTTGGGGGGAGATAAAAATGGTCATCTTGTTTTCCCTTCTTTTCTCTGCTACCATTTATTTCTTTATAGAAAAGGTTGGGAGGATGAAATGTGCATTTTGGTATCTCTTCTTCTTTCTTACCATTTACTTTATAGAAGTGTTGGGGGGATGAAAGTCATCTTGTTTTCCCTTTTTTCCCTTCCCACCTTTTACTTTTATAAATTTGGGGAGGATGAAATAATATCTTGTATCTCTTCTTTTTTTTCCACCATTTACTTCTTTATAGAAGTGTTGGGAGGGAAATGTGATATCTTTGTATCTTTCTTTTTTTTCCTATTTTATTTTTTATGAAGTGTTGGGGGGGATAAATGAGTCATCTTTTTATCTCTTGTTCTTCTTTTTCACCATTTACTTTTTATAGAAGTGTTGGGAAATAAAATTTAGTCATCTTTTATCTCTTCTTTTTCTTCCACCATTTATTTTTTATAGAAGGGTTTGGGGGGGAATGAAATTTTAAATTTTGTGTATCTCTTTTTTTCTTTCACCATTTCTTTTTATAGAAGGGGGAGGAGATAAAATTCATCTTGTGATCTCTTCTTCTTCTTTCCTTTTTACTTTTATAGAAGTGGGGAGGGAATAAAATGTACCCATCTTGTATCTCTTTTTCCCTTTTTTTACCATTTATTTTTTATAGAAGTGTTGGGAGGATAAAAGTAGTCATCTTGTGATTCTTCTTCTCTTCACCATTTATTTTTTAAAGGGTTTGGGGGGGGAAAAAAATTATCTTTGTATCTCTTTTCTTTTTCTCCATTTACTTTATAGAATTTGGGGGGATGAAATGGTCATTTTGTACCCTTCTTCTTCCCCCATTTACTTTATAGAAGTGTTGGGGGGGATGAAAAAGTCATCATCTCTTCTTCTTTCCACCATTTACTTTTTAAAAGTGTTGGGGGGGAATGAATGTTATCGGTATCTCTTTTTTTGTTTTCCCCTTTTACTTTATAAAGTGTTGGGGGGGTGAAATGTAGTCATTTTTGGTATCTCTTTTTCTTCTTTTCCCCTTTTACTTTTTTGAAGTGTTGGGGGGGAATGAAATGTAGTCATCTTTATTTTTTTTTCTTTTCCCACCATTTACTTTTAGAAGTGTTGGGAGGGGATGAAATGTAATCTTGTGTATCTCTTCTTCTTTCCACCATTTACTTTTATAGAAGTTTTGGGGAGGGGTAAATGTAGTCATCTTGTGTATCTTTTCTTCTTTTTTCACCATTTTTTTATAAAAGGGTTTTGGGGAGGGATAAGGGTATATTTTTGTACCCTTTCTTCTTCTCTTCCACCATTTACTTTTAAAGTGTTGGGGGGGAATGAAATGTATATCTTGTGTATCTCTTCTTCTTCTTTTTATTTTACTTTTTATAGAAGTGTTGGGAGGGATGAAATGTATATCTTGTATCTCTTCTTCTTTTCCCCCTTTATTTTTTATAGGGTTTTGGGGGGGGATGAAAAATCTTGTGTATCTCTTCTTCTTCTTCCACCTTTTATTTTATAGAAGTGGGGGGGGGATAAAAAATTATCTTTATTCTTGTTTTTCTTCCACCATTTACTTTATAGAAGTGTGGGGGGGAATGAAATGTAGTCATCTTTTATTCTTTCTTCCCCTTTCTTTTAGAAGTGTTGGGAGGAGATGAAATGTAGTCATTTTGTTTTTCTTCTTTCCACCATTTACTTTTTAGGGGAAAGTGTTGGAGGAATGAAATGTATATCTTGGATCTCTTCTTTTTCTTCCAATTTATTTTTTATAGAAGTGTTGGGGGAGAAAGTAGCCATCTTGTTTCTCTTTTTTCTTCCACCATTTACTTTATAGAAGGTTGGGGGGGGATGAAATGTGTCATCTTGGTTCTTTCTTCTTCTCTTCCACCATTTATTTTTTATAAAAGGTTTTGGGGAGGAGATGAAATGGTATCTTGTATCTCCTTCCTTCCACCATTTCTTTATAGGGGGGATGAAATGTAGTCATCTTTTGTACTTTCTTCTTCTTTTTATCATTTATTTTTTATAGAAGTGTTGGGAGGATGAAATGTGTCACTTGTGTATCTCTTCTTCTTTCCACCTTTTTTTTTAAAGGTTTGAGGATGAAATGGTCATTTGTGGGGCGGGTTTTTATGACACTTTGTGTTTTTAAATTTTTCTGCAGGCTGTTTTTTGATCCGGCCCATCTTGCATTTTTCCCTCTTTTTAAATTTTATACTTTTTTTCAGTTTTAGATGATACCGGGGCATTCTGACGGGTGCCCAAAACCCCATTAGTCGGGGTTTTTAATGAATTGATGAAAAATTTACTTTTAGAAAATTTTCCCGAATATTATTCCTTGAAGGATGCCAGCACAAAATTTATCAATGTTATTACAAATATAGTTTCTGTGCAATTTTTTTTTAAAGATATGGTTGCAAACTTGTTATTTGTAATCATACTGGGCCTACATTTTTTGATGGACATATCGTTTCAACCTATTCATGATGGACTGTCATTGTTATAAGGTCCTATCATTGCTATGCATGGACCTATATTTGCTAAAGGTCCTATTTGTTAAAGGTCCTATCATTTATGCATGGGCCTACATTTTAAAATGGATATCATTTTAGGGACATGTCATTGTTAACCTACATTCTTACATGGGCATATCATTTTTTTACATGGGTATCATTTAACATGGAATATCATTTTATAATGGTCCTATCATTCTATACATGGACATATCATTTTTATACTGGACCATCATTTACATGGACATATATTTGTTATACATGGTCCTATCATTTTTCATGGACAAACATTGTTATACATGGACCTACATTTATGTGGGCATATCGTTATACATGGTCCCATCATTGCTATACATGGAATATCATTGTTATACATGCCTACAACATATGGACATATCATTTTATAATGGAATATTTTAAAAATTGGGCCTACTTTTATAATGGACCTATATTGGTTTTAAAGGAATATCATTGTTATACATGGAATATCATTGTTATAAAGGAAAATCATTGTTATCATGGGCATACTTTTTATACATGGTCCCATCATTTATACATGGAAAATCATTGTATAAAGGAATTATTGCTATACATGGACATATCATTGTTATAATTCCCATCAGCTATAAAGGACATATATTGTTATACATGGGCATATCATTGTTATCATGGCATATCATTTATACATGGAAAATCATTTTATACATGGACATATCTTGTATACATGGGAAATCATTGTTATATGGACATTATTGTTTTACATGGGCATTATTTTATACATGGTCCCATCATTCTATACATGGAATATCATTGTTATACATGGTCCCATCATTCATACATGGCCCATCATTGCTTAAAGGACATATCATTGTTATATGGTCCTATCATTTTATACATGGGCCATCATTGCTATACATGGGAAAATATTGTTATAAAGCCTATCATTTTATACATGGAATTCATTGTTTTAATGGGCCATATTGTTATAATGGACATATCATTGTTATACATGGACATATTTGTTTAAAGGACATATCATTGTTATAAAGGACTTTTTATACATGGGAAATCATTTTATAAAGGTCCTATCATTGCTTTATGGACATGTCATTGTTATCATGGTTATCATTGCTATAAAGGAATATCGTTATAAAGGACCTACTTTATCATGGACATATCATTGTTATACATGGTCTATATTTATGATGGACAGTCAATTCATGGTCCCCATCATGTATAGACACAGAAAAAGGACTTTATTGTTATACATGGACATTCAGTTTTCTGGTCCTACACTATGATGGAAGTTTGTTAAATGGTCCTATCATTGCTAAATGGGCTTCATTACTGGTCCATCATTCTATGATGGAAAACATTGTTTCATTCCATCATTTTTGATGGACATACATTTTATAATGGGTTCATTGCTATGATGGGCATATCATTATACATGGTCCCATTTTTAATGGACTTCATTGTTATACATGGGCCATATTGTTTTGATGACATTATTGTTATAATCCCATATTGCTATGCTGGAATTTATTGTTAACATGGACTATCATTGCTAAATTAATATCATTTATGATGGGCATATCTTTTCATGGGCCTATCATTGCATAAAGGACATTCATTTTATACATGGGCCTATCATTGCTATGATACAATAGTTATACAGGGCCTATCATTGCTTTCATGGAATATATTTTAATGGTCCTTTATTGCTATCGGAAAATAAACAGGGGTATCATTCTATGATGGACTTTCAAAGTATACATGGACCCCTCATTGTATACATGGACATATCATTGTTTCATGGTCCCCTCATTGCATGGAAATATTGTTATAAAGGACCCACATTGTAACATGGACTATCATTGTTATAATGGTCCTATCATTTATAATGGACATATCATTGTTTAAGGGCCCATCATTGCTATGATGGGCATATCATTGTTTACATGGTCCCATCATTCTATAATGGTCCTATCATTGTATTGGGAAAACATTGTTATAAAATTCCTATCATTCTATCATGGACTATCATTTTATACATGGTCCATATTGCTTTTCATGGACATATTTAACATTTATCATTGCTATACTGGTCCTATCATTGTATACATGGGCATATATTGTATAAAGGACCTATCATTGCTATACATGGACATATCTTTTACATGGTCCTATCATTGATACATGGACCTATCATTTATAATGGGCATATCGGATAATGGACATTATTTTATACATGGTCCTATCATTGTTATAATGACATATCATTGTTATACATGGTCCTATAATTTCATCATGGATATCATTTTAAAACATACATATCATTGTTATACATGGGCATATTTTATTTAAGGCCTATCATTCTTACATGGAAAATCATTGTTATACATGGGCATATCATTCTTAAAGGAATATCATTTTATACATGGACATATATTTTAAAAATGGGGCCCACCTTACATACCTATCATTTTCCCTGGACATATCATTGTTTACATGGGGCCATATTTTCTATACATGGGGCCCATATTTTTGGACATATCATTGTTATACATATCATTGCTAATGGGTATCATTGCTATACATGGGCATATCATTGTTATACATGGACATATCATTCTATAAAGGACATATCAGTTAAAGGACATATCATTGTTATACATCCATCATTGCTATACATGGACCTATCATTGCTATAAGGGGCCCACATTTATGATGGACATATCATTTTATAATGGAAATTTGTTATAAAGGACATATCAGTTATAATGCCTATCATTGCTATACATGGACATTCGTTTACATGGGCCCATCATTCTTTCATGGTCCTATCGTTGTTCATGGTCCTATCATTTTCATGGGCATATCATTGTTTAATGGAATATCATTGCTATACATGGTCCTTCATTTAAAACATGGAAAATGTATAAAGGAAATCATTTTATACATGGTCCTATCATTGTTATACTGGACATATCATTGTTATAATGGTCCTATCATTGCTATACATGGACATATCTATAAGGACCTATCATTTATAATGGGCCCATCGTTGCTATACATGGTCCTATCATTGCTATACATGGATATCATTGTTATACATGGACATATCATTCACATGGACATATCATTTTACATGGGCCTATCATTTTCCCTGGGGCCCATCATTGCTATCATGGTCCTATCATTTATACATGGACATATCATTTTATACATGGTCCTTTAGCTATACATGGGCATATCTATACATGGTCCATCATTCATAAAAACCTATTTGCTTTCATGGACTATCTTAATGGGCCTTGCTATACATGGACATTTATACATCCATCATTGCATGCATGGACATGTCATTGTTTACTGGTCCTATCATTGCATACATGGGCCTACGTTCTATCTGGGCCTAGATTCTAAATTTCCCCACATTGCCATTCATTGAGCAGCTTGTCGAAAAAAACCGACATAAATATATTCCGTATACCTTGGGGAAAAAATTTCCTTTTACTTTGACAGTGATCTTTTTTTAATTGGGGGACATTGGATAATGAATTAGTGGCTCGAATTTACAGTTATAATAATAATAAAAAAAAAGAAATATTACAGATAACATAATTTTTCATTAAAAACCAAAAAATACTTTTTTTTCAAAATCCTTTTTTTCCTTGAAAATTTTCATTTGTTTTGTTCGGGGGTAAAATAGGATGCCGGATTTTCACACAGGCAGACACCATGTTGACAACGCTGTTCTAGGGGCACCAAATAAAAATAAAAAATTAGATTCATTAATTGTTTCTAGATTGTGGGCATAATATGTTTTCCCGTTCATTTTTTACTTTCCCTTTCCCACAGTTAAAAAACATAAAAACAGAGAAGAAGAAGAAAAATAAGTTCAAATTTTTTCAAATTTTGGACATGAAAGTGTTTTTTGTCACTTTACTTTCCTTCCTAATTAAACAAATTTGGGGGAAAGAAAGAAGAAAAAAAAGAAATCTCAAGTGTAAAACGTCAATACAAAACCTTTTTTTCCCTTCAATCAGAAATTCTTTTTTACAAATGACCACAAAGAAAAACATAACAGAATGGAGTTCTAGGAAAAAATGGCACAGTGTCACCCATTTTGGGGAGAATGGGGAAAAATCATGATTTGTCATCATTCTAGGGGAAAGCATAAATTCACAGGGTTAGTAACCCTTTTTCTTTTTCTTTAACACACCATTAACACTTTTAACCCCTTGGATCTTTCAAAACCGACAGGGCCAGATGCACCCACAAATAGACCACACATCTGATTTTTGAATCTTTTTATTCTGGGGCCCCAAATTTAAAGGGCCCAAAATTTTGGGGGTTTTAAAAATAAACCACTTTCCCCACCATTCGAAGGATAAAGAGGTTTGGGTGAAATCGGGAAAGCCATGTTTAGGCCTTCCAATGTGTAAAAATACATGTTCTTGGAAGATCAAACATATCACAAGAGTGATTAAAATTGAAAGAACAATTAAAAAAAATTTACATGTTCTGCCCCACCCTTTTCCCAGATTCCTTTGGTCACATTTTCTATTTTGTCCCCCGTAGCCCCAACACAAGATATTCATTCAAACTTCTGATTTTTTTTTTCCACCCTCATCAAATGCACCACTTTTTGAATTCCCTCATTTTTTTTTAATCTGAAGATTGGGGAAATTAAAAAAATAATATATGAATCGGGGCCCCGGTTTGGACATTGTTTTTTAGATTAGATTTATTCTAGATAGGGGGGTTTTGTTTTTTGTTTTTAAATTTTAATTTTTCTTTTTTTACTCTAATTTGTTTTTTCGGCCCGGATAAAAAGAATTTTTAGAACATGCTTTTTTTGTGTGCTTTTAATTTGTTTTGTCTCAGCGCCCGGGAAAAAAAGATTTCTGGGAAAATGCTTTTTTGTGCGCCATAAACAGTGTTTTTCGCCTTTTTCATAAAATATATATCTTGTAATTTGACAATATTAGGGTGTCTAGACAGTGATTAAAAATTTTATATTGGGGGGCCCGAGTTTGAAAAGGGGAACACCCTTGGGAAATTCCCAAAAATAATAACCAAATAATATTAGTACAAAATTGATTTTGATGCTTTTCAGTAAACATGATTAGGGAAACAGGAGAAGATTCAAAAATTAAAGATATAGTTCCGGTTTTTAAAAAAAAAATCACCAAATTTTAAAAAAAGTTAGTTTTTTTAAAAATTGATGTTAAAAACCCGCAGGTAAAAAAGGGCATCATAAATGTGGACTACAGTAATTGCTCAAGAAAAAAACATTATTCTCACATGCCGGGCCATCAAAAAAAGAAATTAAACAGCACTGCACCCAGCTACAAACAGATACTGTCAAAGTGAAAATTAGCAAAAGAAAAAAAATAAAAATCATAACATCACTGTCCTGGGGGCGGGGCCGAAAAAAAAAAATAGACCACTCAAACTACAAGGCTTTTAAAACAGCTGATTGGGTTTTTGGGTCATAGTAAATGCCCGAGCAGAAATTTAAGGGGGTTTTTTGTAGGCATAAAACACACAATCGCTTTTGGGTCAGATCATACAAATACATAGATGGTTTTCAATGGTCGATGGGCGTCAAAAGTAGAAGAATGGGTACAAAAAACATACTGCCAAAAATTTGCAAAAAAATAAATTTTAAATGGGGGGTAAGAAATCATAAACGAGGTGGGGGAACCGCCAACTAAAATTGGGGTTTGGGGTTTTATATAATAAATTAGTTGGCTTTTTTTTTTCCCGGGCAGGAGTCAGTGGGTAATGGGAGCTGATACATGGCTACAAATTCTTAACGGTTTTAGAGTTTTAAACAGAGGGGGTTTTAGGGTGGAATCCCACTCACTGATCAATTGAGAGAGTGGTCAAAGGGGAGGAAAAAGAAGAACATACCCAAAAATAAAAAATTAACCAACATCAACTGGGTTGGGCTATTTCTGGATTTGTTGAGGGGGGAGATCGGCACCTATTGACATGTCTGGAGTGCTATGATGATAGTTCTCTGGTAACTGATGTAATTGACATTTAAGCCAAAGAAACATGTGTATAGTATCACATAAGTAAGCAAGAATTTAATTAAATATAAAACTAACGACAATGTCAAACACATTATACAACACTCAAAACGCAATAATTACTTGACATATGAGAACAACCAGTTCAGCATTAGTTGTTCTCCAACAATAACATAGTTGTCCACAATAACATTAACTGTTAAATCTGATCTCTCACAGGTATTAACACAAACATCGATTCGTGTTAGTTATAGAGACCATGTTGTTGAGCAAACACAGGTAAGACAATAGCTTTCAGAATCTTGGTCACTGCAATGAGAAATAGAAGAGGATGTTATCTATTGTCTTATCTCTCTCTTGTGTCTTATCTCACTTGTGTCTTATCTCTCTTGTGTCTTCTTCTTCGAACGCTCCATATCGACCACTTAACCACTCTTATGCATTTGTATGTGATCTGAGCCTAAGAGTGATTGTACATTGTGCCAGTTATGCACCTCAAGTGGGCCACACATCAGATTTCTCTGCAACGCTTTTTAACTAGGTAGCTTCACTTGGTCGCTCTTAACAAATGCTTGTAGTCGAGTGCTACTATTCTGTGGGCCCCTGCAACACATGGGCAAAACAATGTTGTTGATTACTTAGACATCTACCTCTGAAGTCGGAGAAAAGCCTGTATGGTGGGGTGGCACTGATTAAAAGGAAAACAAGTCTTCATGCAAAAATCAGAAGCAGCATACTAGTGCCCTGATTACGCCTGGAATTCATAGCAGGCAAACGAAGAGGAAGAAGAATGTAAACATGTACATTAATTTTCAGACATCAGAATTGTATATATTATTCATACTTTGATGTGGTTGTTTATTTTATATTTGACTTGATTAGAGGTATCTGAATGGGATTCAACAGTCTGTGTGCATTTGCTCAGTCAACCATCTACATTTTCATTTGTACTATCTGGCAAGGCGATAGTAGATTACTTTGTAAGTTTATGTTTATTTGATTATGTTTGTTTGTGTTATTTCTTATCAAACAAGTTAACGTGCTCTATGTGATCTGTGTGGCTTGTGTTGAGAACTTATGTTGTACCATGGTCTCTGATAACATAATGACTGGTAGCTCAGGACAAAATTCTAGGAAATAAGACCACAACTGTTGCATGATCCTCGCATACCAGTATTGTTGTTGTATATAGACTAATTCATTTAAAAAACAACACAATATGCTAAATCAAAGTTATATTACGTTACAAATTAAGTTTAAAACTAAGGAATATCAGTATTATTAACATGCTAAATCAAAGTTATATTACGTTACAAATTAAGTTTAAAACTAAGGAATATCAGTATTATTAACATGCTAAATCAAAGTTATATTACGTTACAAATTAAGTTTAAAGTTAAGGAATATCAGTATTATTAACATGCTAAATCAAAGTTATATTACGTTACAAATTAAGTTTAAAACTAAGGAATATCAGTATTATTAACATGCTAAATCAAAGTTATATAACTGCTATAAATTAAGTTTAAAACTAAGGAATATCAGTATTATTAATCATGCTAAATCAAAGTTATATTACTGCTACAAACTTAAGTTTAAAAACTAAGGAATATCAGTATTATTAACATGCTAAATTAAAGTTATACGTTACACCAAATTGTTTAAAACTAAGGAATATCAGTATTATTAACATTTTTCATCAATAACTAACATGAACGCATAGAATTGTGTAAAATTGCAAAAAGTATACAATGTTCTATCAGACATATACAAAACAGCCCCATTAAACAAATGTTAAATCTCCCACCTGAGCTAGTCATTTCTGCAAATGTGTATGCATATTATCCAACAGGGCATTATTTGTACCGACAGGTATGTTTCTTTTCTCTAATCCTGTTTTGCCTCACAGCGCAGGATAAGAAGGAATTTTAGAAAGGTCTTTGGTGTGCATCTAAATAACACCTGTTTTTTTTTAGGACCACCTTTCGTCGACTGCCTTTTGCTTTTTATCCACTGTATCGAGTAGCACTGCTCTTTGAGACACACTGTCTGTTGGTAATCTGCTTATGTAGCTGAACCATTTAATTTGTTGTTTATTAATGAAGTTCAGTCCTGATGTTGTACCACTGTTTTCCTGGTGTTTTCATTTCAAACCCGGGCCCTCTTTGATAACCCTATCCTCTACTTGGACACATCATCTCTGTCATGGTTAACTTTCTTCTATCGTTTGATGAACTGTAAGGTTTTAACAGAAGAAGTTTAGTTGTAATATTCCAAAGAAAATCGATTTGAATAGTTATTTCTTCTGTTGATGTTACAGTTAACAAACTGATCAACATCACAATGCCCAAATTTTACTTTCCAGTGTTTTCTTACAAAGTGAGACTGAATCAACATGATAGCCGCGAATTGAGCAAACCTTTTGTAACTATGGATCAAACTAAACCTCCATCTAGAAGCAAACACACTAACCACTGTACGGTCATGTCTCTCAATTCTTCTTTTGTCCGCTATGATTTCAGGGTTAGTCAGGCGCCTGGTATGGCGCCTGGCTGTTTTTTTCATAAAGGCCTGCTTTGCTTTTATCAGTTCCCAGAATCTCAATATCATGGAAGTAAAGAACATGTTTCAGTTTGACATATTTTCATTCACTCCGAATGTCCATAGATGCTCAGATCTCCTTCAATATTCTAACAGCACTGACCGACAGTTTGATGATGATTGATGAGCCTACCATTACCTGTTGTGCTGAATTCTGAACATCCTCATGAGTGCCAGCCGCAAAGAGGATTTCATTTAAACCAATCCACATCAACTACAAGATTGAAAGAGCTTGGATTGAAGATTAGAGGGGCCAAAAATATTGTTAAAACATGTATATGTGATATAATTGCTCAGTGCCCCAGGGTGATGCTATAGACGATATAAACTACACATCATTTTATAGACTTGTTTCACTTTCTCATCCATGGGAATTTATTTCCCTGTTTTTATCTGACAGCCTGTTCATCATTTTGGGAGGAAGGTACTTTGAATTCCAGGTCTTTCCATGCCCTGATTGCCCTACAACTGTATGGGACAACTGTTTCAGAAATGGCCAGGATTTTTTAAACATTTCAACCCTATTAACTGCCATTTTATGTTGATATACTGCCAAAATAAGCAATGCAGTATAACTTTTAAAATATTATAGCTAAAATTGATAATAAAACTTTTTTAAAAATTACACTATTTATGAGCTTTTCATAAAAAATTTCTTTAGAACTAAAAAATATCATCTTCAAATTATCAACTGGGATATCTTGTAATGGATCATCTGATTAATGACCCTCTCACGATCGTCTTTTGGCCATTTTTATATTGATTTGTGAAAATAAACAGCCTTGCCAAGAACGCTTGTTTTATGTCACATCGTTTAGCCATTGGAGCTCTAGGGGCTTATTCTTCAGTGATTGTCCGGTTTCAGCCAGCGCTTGGGTTCGCTTCGTCAACCTTGGCTGTCCCCAGCCTACCTGCAAGGCAGCAGGTTGCTATTTTCTTTAGAGTAGGGGCTTAGACAACCTGCCCTCCCAGGTTGTTGAACGTCATCTGCCCAGGTTACCTGTCTTTTTGACTACTTGGTTTACCTCATCCAGTTTTTTATCGGTTTGTCCATTAGTCTAGTTCCCCGAGTGGAAATACCGACTGGGTTCAAGCCTCTGATGGGGTTTCTGGTTATTTTTCTGCACATTGGTGGACTGCTCATCCCACGCTGCCCCCCTCCGCCACTCCACCATCAGCGCCAGCAAGCCTGCCCCATTGTTTTGCCCACCAGTGTCTATTAGTTCTCACCGCGCAGATTACCATGCCCCTAGACTATCAGGAAACAGAGCTCAACTCGGGGCCCCCCCCCCAGGCTCAGAGTTCTCTGGGCCCAAAGCAACCAACTCGGCTGAAGATAGGCCGAAATTTTCCCACGAGGGCCCACGCTCTTTACTGGGTGCACCTCATCCTTTTTGTTTATCCGTCAGCTTTTCCCATCTGCCGGGAGAGGTGTATAAGTCGCCTGGGATTCCGCCATCTGTGTGCAAGCGGGTCTCATCCAACGTGACTACGCCTGATCACATCAGAGTAGCCCTCAGCCCCACCTGCAGAGAACCTTTTTCTGTAGTGAACGAACAGGTTAAAAAGACAATGACGCTGGATAGGACACACTTTGGAAACCGGAGGGGAATATAAAAGGGTCCTTGTCTGGAACCCGAGGGACAGCGAAAGAAGGAGGCCAGAAATACATGGAGACGAGATTTGGGGGTGAAGATCAACAATATAAAGAAGAGCTGGAGGGCTGCAGGAGATAGCCAGAGATAGAAGACTGGCAGAGTTGGTTGAGGGTCTATGCCCCCAAACCCGGGTAAAAGGCGAGAGAGAGAGAGGGTCACCTTTTGGGGGTGGGGGTAGGATCTGATTAGTGCCAGCTCACTAATCCGGGCATTGTCCCTATGCCTTTGACCCCTGATTATCAATTCGACATCATAGTACGGCAGACTCAATGGTACTAAGTCTTATTTTACTATTTCCAAACTTATACAGACTGGGAATGGCCCATTTAATAAAACAACTTTATATACTATTTTCTAACTTAAGACATTAACTTTTTTTCCCCCTTTACCACAATATAGGCAGACTACAGAATCAGCCTTTCTTCCATGAGAATGACATAGCACACAAAATCTTTCGTGCCGAGGAAGTGTGTTCAGTGAGGAGAGAAATCCTTTGACTTACCATCAGACTGTTTTATGGCCCAGAAAGAAGTTTATAGGATGTGTAGTTTAACCTTTGAACCTGTGATTCTGATATTTCAGTATTGAATGTAAAATTGTTTATCCAAAATTCGGCAAAAAAAAGGGGAAACCCTTTTTTTTTTAATACCACCGTATATAGGTAAAGGGTTTAAGTATTTTTCATTGACCAAGGGTGCCACCACATGGTATATGGGGTAATACATTTTGGGGAATTTTCATTGACCGACAGCATCCAAAACCGGTTATGGGTCGGGAAGTATTATTCATTGCCCGACAGCAATGAAAACCAGGGTATATAGGTAATACGGGTTTAGGTCAATTTTTTCATTGACACAGCAATCCAGCCACATGGTATGGGAAATCGGAGAGTATTATTCTTACCGAGCAATCAACATGGTAAAAGGGTAATACAGTGTTGGGCCAATATTTTTCATTGACCAACAGCAATGCCCCGCTTTCAGTCGCCCGGGTCCCCAGTTGAGGCTGGGTCAACCAGGCCGAGGGGCCTAAAAAAAATGTCATACATGTTGAGGTTAAACCGACTACTACCCAAAAAGCATTCCAATAACTATGCCCGCTGTGGTCTGAGAAGACCCCATCTTTATTTGTTGGTAAGGGAAGATAAACTGTTAAATGTGCGAAAACATCCCATTGTTCTACATAAAGAAAAATGGTGGCGCTGTTGGTGATATTTTGTGTGTCTATAAGGTAGTTAGTTACATTTTTTTGATGAAAAGACATGTTAAAAATTTTGGGGAAATTGTCCCTAAAGTATAAAAAAGAGAAAGATGTTGAACTTTTTTTGGAATGATTCTGAAGTTATTGACTTAAATGTGATTTTCTGTTGAGAATATAAAAGTGAGGGGGAATCTTTTAGATGATGAAGAATTGTTTAATGATTGATTTTAAAAACATTTTGTTCAATCTAGAACAACTACATTACCTGGGGGTTTCGGGCATGCCCCTTTAATATTTACATAATTTAAAAAATTTTTAGTATCCTGCAAATAAATAATAAGGGGAATAATGGAATGGGGGGAAAAGTCAATAAATTATGAGCACTTAATTATATAAATTATCTCATTTTAATATCACCTGATATGGGCTGTTTTTTGCCCATGAGCTCGGGGAAGGGGGTTTTTAGGGAAGGTAAGGTTCGGGAAGTCATATGTGACACCACCCATTAGAGAATACTCAAGATGTCTAACAGAAGAAAATGTGATTTTGGGAATAAACTGCAAAACGGGTTATAAAGTTTTTTTGCAACTTTTTGTCAGAATTGTTGTTCAATGTCACTATTGGTATTTTTAGTTAATTGAAGGGGGGCAGAGCATTTGGAGAAAATATAATTTTTTTAACTTTCTAATTTTTTTTTGTTTGTCCGCCTTTCACTGTTTCCCAGGTCAAAGTCGAGATGAGTTCAATTTTGCTTGTATTGATTTGGGGTGGACACTTGCCTATAAAAGGTAGGTTGTTGATGTTGTTTTTTTGTATGTTCAGTGTGAAATAAAAATTGTATCATATCCTTTGGGGTTTTTCCATCAACCATAGTAAATGGGTTGTAAATTATCTAATCACTTAAAATTGAATTTTATTGTTTTTAAACGTAGTTCAAATTTTTCATTTGAAAAAACCACAGAAACAAATTTCTTAAACTCCCCTTTGTTTTTAACCCGGGTACCTTGGTTTGTGAACGACTCAAAAACCCTTTTCAAAAGGCCAATATGTTAGTATAGATAGTTGAAATACTTTTATTATTCTCATTGATTTTTCTACCAACATTATACTTCATTTCAAACATAGTGAATCAAACAATAGAATAAAACTAGTCACAAAAGGGTCCAGAATGTTGGGGTATCAAAGAATTGGTTGAAAAGAAAAGGGAAAAAAACTGGGCAAATCCTAGGCAACCAAAAAAAATAAAAATTAAATGTTTTGCCAAAAGAGATTACCAACAGAAGGCACCTCAGGGGCAATGTTGTTGATACAATGGGTACAAAAAAAAGGTAGGCTATAAAAAAGAGGGACTGAGAAAAAGCGATAAAAGACACTATTTATAGGACAGGTTTTTTGTTCTAGTCTCTTCATCCTGCCAATGGGGCAAAAATTGAAAAATTTCGTTAGTGACATGGGGCTAAATTTGGCATCTCTATTAAGGAAGGCCCTGACAAATTTTTTTTAAAAAAGGATACATCTGGTAAAAAAACGACCAAGGGAAGTAAATTTTTCTTCCCTTCCCCCTCCTCCTCCTTGTGATTTGGGGGCCTTTTGACGGACCCAGATAAAAGTTTGATCTACACCGTAGGAGGGGGGGTTGTGTGTGTTCAAAGCTCATTGACAAAATACAAATTTTCACTGTTTGCCCTTAAGAAAAAAAAAAAACGACTCAACTCTGCGGGATCAGACCCAAAACACAGAACACTACCTTGTAGGCAATAATGAAACATTGTTTATACTTTCCCAAACATTATAACACTTCCTTTCTTTACCCAAATCTAGATGGAAAGGGGTTTTTCAAGTTGAGACAGATGGGGTTATCATAGCTGATGTTTTGCCACCAGAACAGCGGACATCCGGACGTGGTCAAGATGGGTTTGAAAAAAGATAAACTGCAAAAATTTTTGAAAAACGGAGAATCTAGGCGAAAGTGGCATTTGAAAGTTTTTTGTTTGATTTTTGGGTTTATGATTTTTTACATACCCCGTTAGACCCTTTGAAGGACCTACCATGAAAATAGAACGGGAAAGTCTGTCCACAGCTTATTTTGGAACAGGGACCATTAAAAACAAAACATTTCTAACTTTTATTGAGAGATTGGTTTTAAAGGGGTTAAAAACAAACAATTCATTCTTATTATTAGAGATAGGGACCATTAATTGACAAGTTACAAACTAAGAATTCATTAACTTTTATTGAGAATATGGACCATTAATTAAATTAAAAACTAAAAAATTTCATTAACTTTTTTTGAAGTTTGGACCATTAATTGAAAAGTTAAAAACCAAGAATTATTAACTTATTTTGAAGTAGGGCCCATAAATTGACCAAGTTACATACCAAAAATTATTAACTTTTTATTGAGAGATAGGGAATAAAGGGAAATTAAATACCAAAATTTCATAACTTATTATTGAGAGATATAGACCAAAATTACCAAGAAAACTAAGAATTTCAACTTAATTAGATAATTTTTGAAAATTACAACTAAATTTTTTAACATTATTAGAATAGGCCCGGGAGTTGACCAAGTTACAAATCAAATTTTTTTAACTTATTATTGGAGAATATCTGAGTTGACAAGACAAACTAAGCAATTTTTTAACTTTTTTTGAAAATAGGGACCGTGGGATGGTTCAAACCAAGAAATTTCTTAATTTATTACTGAGCTGGTCACATTTATATGTCAGTGCTTGGTCCCTATTGAGCCCGGGTTGACCAGAGCTTTTTGGGGTTAGGAAACTACTTTAACTTTGGGATCAAACACCATTGTCTTACAAGCAAGTGCATCCTGTGAACCACAAAGGTTCTTAAAATCATCAGACTAAGACATTTAAATTTTTTGATTAAAATTTTTGTTTGTTTGAAAAAAGATCTTTTCAAAAATATTCTCCAGCACAATTTTCACAAATTCCTGCACGTTATGTATGTAGGGGGTGTCACTGGGCATAGTTCAGTCTCCTCTCATTCAAAAGGTACTCAATTTGTTCCCGGAAACCCATCTGATTTTTTCCAGAGATCTGATCTCGTGTGGGGATCAACCGCCCTTTCGGAGCGGATGAAAACGGAGGTCCGGTTCGTTGAGCACTTAAAGACCCCTTTTTAAAAAAATCGGGGCCCGCCTGCCCAGCGGTTCAGCGGTTGGACTACTGGTGATTCCCTTGTGTGCGGGTTCAACCGGGGATGGCAGAAAAAACCGATTCCCGATTTACAGTGTTCGGGGCACCGAACCGGGGGTTTTTCCATGGCACCCAGCCAAAGTGAAAGCCGGCTTTTGGATCGGAAAAAATCGAGAAGAGCAGGCTGGAAAGCCGCCCGATGAAATTATACAAAACACCATCCTAAATTTCATGGGGACCTCAGTGCTGTGGTTGCACCCACTGAGATCTTCCTGTGAAAAAGATCGGACCCTTTTTACTCACCCAAAATAATGATGATGGTCCTATAATTTTGTATGTCTATCTTCTGGTTACTTTAAAAAATTTTTCAACCTTTTTAACATAAAGAAAAAAGTGTTTTTACTATGATAATTCAAAGTTGGGGTGGCATTTGAAGAATGGAAATAGGATACCCAAAAGTTTGTTCTTGAACTTAAAAAAAGAGTCACCGGAGACCCTACCAGATATAAAAAATTCAAAAATCAATGAAGAACTTTTCTATCTGTCCCAACAAATGGGAAAACTATGATGACCAGTTATATGAAAACAACATTATTTAAAGGGACAGAATCTTTTTAAAGAAATTAGGGGTCAGCTGAAAAACAAGAGAGACAAAAACAACTCAGAAGGTCACAGAAAAAACTAATTTACCATCTCATCATCAAATAACTTGTCCCTTGAACTTTACCCCATGACATCAGTCCTGAAAAACTCTCTATTCTGCAAGTTGACGGGTCAAAGGGTCATTCTCATATTGTCAATGACATCTTGCCCCTCATCTTCAGGGCTTCCTTTCTTCTTTCAGACACCATTCTTCCAAAAAGATTTTTTCCAGGGCCATGTCGTTGATGTGTCCCAAATTTGTTTTCATTGTCATGCTCTTTTTAAAGGCCCAAATCTTTTTAAGCTTTTCAGAACAGAAGCCTTGTTTTTTTCTGTCCATGATATTCTAAGTATTCTTCATTTTGCATTCAAAAACATTAATGATCTTCTTTGCTTTGTCAATGTTCCATGTCCACAACCATATTTTGCCAATGGAAACACAGACTTAAACATTTTATTTTGTTTTTATTCAGTTCCTTCCCAAATTAGTTAGTTCTTTTTGTTTTGAAAAAAATGTTCAGCCTTTAAAATGTTTTTTTTTGCATTCCTTATTTGTCGAATGCCCCCAAATTTACCATCTTTAAAGACAAAAAGGCCAAAATACAAGTAAAAAGCTGTAACATCTCTTTGGTGGACCAACCTTTTTTTGACCGTAAATCTCTCTTGGGGCCCCCCCCCCTTGCCATAAACCTCCGGGCCAATTTTTTTTCCAAAAATATCCGGGTGGACCCAACCTTTTTTGTTAAATCTCGGTGGAAAACCTTTTTTGACCATAACATCTCTCGGTGGGCCCAACCCATTTGACCTAAAACTTTTGGACCCAACCTATTTGATCATAATATCTCTCGGGGGATCCCAAACCCTTTTTTGACCTAATATCTCTGGTGGGTCCAACCTTATTTGATCATAACATCTCTAGGGGGATCCCCCTTTGAATACTAAAAAAACTGGAAAGAAAAGACCAGTGTGCGTTGACCCATCCAAATTGTATCCCCTGGTCATGAAAATGTAATTAATATGTGTTACTTATATACCGATAGTATGAACGTGGTCTTCAAAACATATGGTCAGCGGGGTTTAGGTAAAACTTTAGGAAATAAAACCCCAACCCTCTCCGTCCCAAAATTGTTGAAAAGACAATTTTATTTTAAAACAATACAAATGCAAACAAGGGTTTATTTTTTCGTTCAGTTTAAAAGGGGAAAATCAGTAAATTTAAAAGGGTTTAGTTTTAAAAATGAAATATCAAATTATGTAACAAGTTTGTTTTAAAAAAGGGAAAATCGTATTATTATATTATTTAAATTTTCATCAATAAATAACCTGGACTCAAAAATTGAATAAAATTGCAAAAAAAACCCTGTTATCAAACTTTATAAAAATTAAATAGGAATTTTGGTTTTTCCCGCTGAGCTACTGGCTTTTTGTTTTCGGGGGGCAGATATGAAAAAAGATTTTTAAAAAAAACATGTTGATGGTATCCCGTTTTGGCAGGTTGAACGAAATCTTAAGTTGTTACGTTTGGTTCCCCCCCAATACAGGTTTTTGGGGACACTATGGTATAGCAATCCTTTTAAATAATTAGTTAAAATTACTAATACATGTTTTGACAGCTTGGGATAGCAATCCTTTAACAATTAGTTATTAAATTACTAATACAGTGTTTGGGACAGCTATGGTATAGAACCTTTTAAATAATTAATTTTAAATTTCTAATACAGTGTTTGAACAGCTATGGGATAGCAATCCTTTAACAATTGTTATTAAATTACTAATACAGTGTTTGGTGACAGCTATTATAGCAATCCTAACAATTAGTTATTAAATACAATAAGTGTTTGGGACGCTATGGTATACATCCTTTTAAATAATTAGTTATTAAATTACTAATACAGTGTTTGGTGACAGCTATGGTTAGCAATCCCTTTTAAATAATTAGTTATTAAAATTTCTAATACAGTGTTTGGGGACAGCTATGGTAACAACCTTTTAAAAATTGTTATTAAAAATTTCTAATACAGGGTTTTGGGGACAGCTATGGATCAATCCTTTAATTAGTTATTAAATTTTAATACGTGTTTGGTGGCTATGGTATAGTCCTTTTAAATAATTGTTTTTAAATTTAATACGTGTTTTGGGGCATATGGTATTTTTTAAAATTAGTTATTAAAATTCAATACAGTGTTTGGTGACGCTTGTTTGCAATCCTTTTTAAATAATTGTTTTTAAATTACTAATACAGGGTTTTGGGGACATTTTGGAAAAACTTTTTCTAATTGTTATTAAATTTTAAAAAGTTTGGGAACTATGGTATAGAATCCTTTAAATAATTTTTAAATTTAATTAAAAAAAAGTTGTCTAAATTAAATTGAGGTCCTATTTTTATTGCAGGTGTATATAAAAAAACTGTAGTTTTCTTTTAAATTTTTAACAGATTTTTAGAGTAAATCCATTTTGTATAAAGAATTTTTTTTTCAGACTGTTCCCAAAAAAAAAAAGGGGATGCCCCTGGGGTTTGGGAGCCAAAACAGTTAATACATTTTAAAACTTAGTGGCACCGGGTGAAAAACTTGGCATATCCTTTACAGGCGCGCTATCAACCACAGTAAACAGTGGGATTTTTTAGGATCAGTTATGTTCAGTAGTTTGCCAGATTTCGAACTTTAGTCTATTTTTCCATTTGTAAAAACAAGGGGAAATATTGTTCCCCTGCCCCACAGAGGGGAAACCCGGCCCCTTGGTTTGAGAGCTCACACCTTGCTAAAAAATTGCATAAATGATC
>JADZMA010000474.1:0-34400 GCA_020796225.1 Arion vulgaris
AATCGTGAGATTTATACACAAATAGATATTTTCTTTCTTTCTCGAATCCTGTATGCCTCACAGCGTCAGGTCAGGAAGATATTTCTAAAACGGGCCCTAGTATGCGCTTCGTAGATAGTCTCTTTCGTCGCATGTTATCTCTGAGGTCCATCTTTTGCGTGGCCGGCCTTTTGCTTTGTACCCATTGTATCGGAGCAGCATTTCTCCTTGAGGTGCACTGTCTGATGGTAATCTTCTTACGTGGCCGAACCATTTAATTTGTTGTTTCTTGATGAAGTCTAGTACTGATGTTATACCCACTTTTTCCTGATGTCTTCATTTCTCAACCGGTCTCTTCTTGTTACACCAGCATTCTGCGTAGACACTTCATCTCTGTTGTGACTAGTTTTCTTCTACGGTTTGTTGTCAGTGACCAGGTTTTGCACTGGTAGCATAATGTGGGAGGAAGATTGTGTTGAACATTGCTCTTTTTGTGTTCATTGTGACGTGTTTGCATTTAAAATTGGCGCCATTTGCCCATTATTTGATTTGCTTTGTTGCATCTGTGTTGAATTTCATTAGTTATTCTTCCGTTTGCTGAAAAAATTATCCCCAGGTATGTGAAATCTTTACTTGATTTAGTAGGTGATTATCGATGGAGATATTGGTAGAGCTTTCCTCTGGCGAATGTCATTACTTCTGTTTTATCGATGTTTATTCTCATGTTGTATTCGTTACATGCTAACTGGAGTCTGTTGATGTGTTGTTGTAGCTGTTCTTTTGTTGTTGATATGATTGCTTGATCGTCTGCAAAAAGAAATTCATTTAAGAGTTCTCGAGGTTGTTTCCTTCGCTGGTGTTAGCTATTTTACAGATGTGGTCAATATACGTGATGAATAGCAGCGGGAATAATACGCAACCTTGTCTTACTCCTGACCCTACATGGAACTTTTCTGATAATTCTGTATTTGTTCTAATCGTACATTGGCTGTCAGTATAAATGCTCTTGCAAAGTTGATTAGGTGGTCATTAACCATATAGGTTGTTAGTATTTTCCAAAACACGTAATCACAAAGTACTGTAGTTTTACAAATTACAAAAACAATGACAAAATACAGCAACGTTTCGACCAACAAGGCCTTTATCAAGCAAACGAACAACAGGAGTGACAAATTAAAAAAAAAATGGACGACCAAAAACAAACGTTTCTAATGAAAATCTGGAAATAATAGGTTTTTATTTTTATTAGCGTGAATTGGCATTCAGATACTGGTTATAATTCATGTTAATAATATTAAAAAATATATAACAGCCAAGTAAATTGTAGACCAATAGTTTGATAATTAAGAGCGTAGTCTGGTTTTCGCAAAGTGTGTTTTATCCAGAGCCAGTATCTTTTTTTAACCTCTTGGTCCACTGGAATCTGTCTTGTTCTCTCCATAAGTTCCTCATTTGTAACCCTATCATACCATCTCAGTCTCTCTATTCTGCACAGACACCAATTGATGAATGTTTGCAGTTTATGCGTTATTGTTTTAGTAGTTCTTTTCGTTTCTGACTCATACAGCAGAACTGCTTTAACATTAGAGTTAAATATCCTAATTTTTTTTCTAGATTTGATTTCTTTAGACTTCCATATGTTTCCCAGTGTAATGAAAGCCCTCTTTCCTTCTGTATTCTTATTTTGACATCTCTATCTGTTCCACCCCCTTTGTCTACATTACTGCCCAAATATGTATATGATTCTACCACTGGAAGTGGGATTTCACAGTGTGATATTTTTTAACACTATTGTGACTGTTGAGTGGCATTTGGTTTATAATCATAACATATTATAATGGGAACTATCATTAAAATAAAGTGAAACGTAATCTTACTTTCTTTGAGATGCTCTTAACAAAAATAACACCACATTCGTCTTCGTACTTTTTAAGAGCCGATTCAAAATATTTAATAGTAAAAAATGCCGCTCCTTTTTCGATCGCCATTTTTGTAAACATCACGTGACCAATCAACTGCTCTTAACCGTCAGCAAATCGAATCAGCATTATCCACAACCGACTGTGAATAACGTTCAGCGTTATTCATAATCGATCGAATAATCACTTCGTATTGAGAAACCTAAAGCGGACACATATAGGGAGTAAGCCTGAAAATACTTAACCCTTTAGCTGCTAAGGACGTATATATACGTTTTCCCATTCACTGCTAAAGACGCATTAACACGTCTGTTGTTATCTCTCCTATGTGGGCTAAAGACATGTTAACACGTTATACATTGATACTGCCACTGGTATAGGCGTACATTCACATTTGTGACCTAGAAACAAAAAGTAGCTATTTTAAGCTCAGTCTTCAGAAAGTATGTAGCAGCGAAAGGGTTAAGAAATGTTTATCGGTGTCCAGCATCAAATACATTAGATACGCTGGCTCAGTTCCCTGGTGTCCAGCATTAAATACTATATTTTAGATGAACTGGGTCAGTTCCCTGGTGTCCAGCATTAAATACAACAATAAATGAGCTGGATCAGTTCAATGGTGCCCAGCATCAAATACAACATTAGATGAGCTGGATCAGTTCAATGGTGCCCAGCATCAAATACAACATTAGATGAGCTGGATCAGTTCAATGGTGCCCAGCATTAAATACAACATTAGATATGCTGGGTCAGTTCCCTGGTGCCCAGCATCAAATACAACAATACATGAGCTGGATCAGTTCAATGGTGCCCAGCATCAAATACAACATTAGATGAGCTGGATCAGTTCAATGGTGCCCAGCATTAAATACAACATTAGATGAGCTGGGTCAGTTCCTGGTGCCCAGCATTAAATACAACATTAGATGAGCTGGATCAGTTCCCTGGTGTCCAGCATTAAATACAACATTAGATGAGCTGGGTCAGTTCCCTGGTGTCCAGCATTAAATACAACATTAGATGAGCTGGATCAGTTCAATGGTGCCCAGCATCAAATACAACATTAGATATGCTGGATCAGTTCCCTGGTGTCCAGCATCAAATACAACATTTGATGAGCTGGGTCAGTTCCCTGGTGCCTAGCATCAAATACAACATTAGATGAGCTGGTAAGATGCAAAACCAGGTGATAAAGGTCATCATAGTAGCAATAAAATCAACACCTATATAAGAGATGGAAAAAAGTAGGGAGGTGGGGTACAAGCACTGAGAGAACGCATTGACACAAAGTACTGATACAGGTAGAAAAAGTCCTGTGTATGTTGGACCATCTAAAGTAACGAAGGTTCCAAAATCTAGCAATGGTATGACTTAAAAGAAGCAGTTTTATTCACCACACCACATGACTCCATAGAAAACCTTAGATCTACCAAAATTGGACATCCCCGTGCCAGAAAAAAAATAATTGAAAGAGAAAACTGGACTACAAGTAGATATCCAGACATGGTTAAAAGGAGGATTCAACAAGGATAAACAAAACAGCATGGAGCTTATGGCAGTCACTCTGAGTTTCTTTAATGAAGAATAGGTACACGATCTCTGAATCCAAATGTATTTGAATGGGTCAGCAGAAAACGCAGTAAAGAATGGAGGAGCAGAACTGTACAAGGAATACACAAACAACATATCAAAGATACGATCAAAGTACCAATGAGGAAATTCGAACAGTAGAAATTAAGACAATAAAGATGGCAACTAAGAAACTGCTGAACAAGCATAATTCACAACCTGTTGTATTTTTGACAGATACAAAATCAGCACTCCAAGCACTTTAGTTCAGTAAATTGCCATGTCTACAGACTCTACTGTCTGAATTGCGCAACCAGCGCAAGGTCATCTTGCAGTGGATACCATCTCAGTGTGGAATATCAGTAAATGAGACAAGAAACCGACTTGCCAAGGAATGTGCTGCAGGAGAGCACCCGGATGTACCAGTTACCCATCATTGATATTAGGGAAGACTGTAGTAGAACTATGTACAATGGCTAATTATATCCTTTGCTTGATAAAAGCTTTTTGCTCAAAACGTCACTGTGTATTGTTTTTGCACTTTGTAAAACTACAGTACTCTGTTGTTTTTTTTACGTTTTTCACCAGTAACCTATCACCAAAAGAAATACAATGATTAAATCAATCAGAAAGTCACCAATACTAACATACAATGAACTTCAAAATATGAGCAGATTAGAAACAGTTGTCGTTCTACACCTCAGAACAGAACACAATCGATTCTGCAGTCACATGCATATAAAATCAGCAATTCAGTCATATGTACAGACAGCAAACTGCAGAGCACATAATCGAAGACTGCCTGAATAGGATATACTGAGGCAAACTCACTGGCCTAGTGAGACAACACTCAAAACAAAACTGCACTGACCTCCTCTGTGTGAGCTACAAAATAAAGTGAAGTTTATACAAACAAGAGTACATTGAATGTGTAGACAATGTATTTCAAGTGAAAGGAAGGAAGGAGACATATACTGGGAGCATGTTGTGTTGTATTTGGGATTTTAATCATAGGACAAGAGTATATTGTGATAGTAGTTTACCGTACAAATTTGGAACATAGGTCACCTGCGTCTGGTACATTGGGATATAGATCACCTGCGTCTGGTACATTGGGACATAGGTCACCTGCGTCTGGTACATTGGGATATAGATCACCTGCGTCTGGTACATTGGGACATAGGTCACCTGCGTCTGGTACATTGGGACATAGATCACCTGCGTCTGGTACATTGGGATATAGGTCACCTGCGTCTGGTACATTGGGACATAGATCACTTGCATCTGGTATATTGGGACATAGGTCACCTGCGTCTGGTACATTGGGATATAGATCACCTGCGTCTGGTACATTGGGACATAGGTCACCTGCGTCTGGTACATTGGGACATAGATCACCTGCGTCTGGTACATTGGGACATAGGTCACCTGCGTCTGGTACATTGGGACATAGGTCACCTGCTTCTGGTATATTGGGACATAGGTCACCTGTGTCTGGTATATTGGGACATAGGTCACCTGCGTCTGGTATATAGGTCACCTGCGTCTGGTATATTGGGACATAGGTCACCTTCATCTGATACATTGGGACATAGATAACCTGTGTCTGGTACATTGGGACATAGGTCACCTTCATCTGGTACATTGGGACATAGATCACCTGTGTCTGGTACATTGGGACATAGGTCACCTTCATCTGGTACATTGGGACATAGATCACCTGTGTCTGGTACATTGGGACATAGGTTACCTGCGTCTGGTATATTGGGACATAGGTCACCTGCATCTGGTACATTGAGACATAGGTCACCTGCATCTGGTACATTATTTTCAAATACCTGATTTTGCTAAGGCCCAAATGCTGACACAGAATACATTTCTAAGACTTTTCAATTCAGCATACACAAATGTTCTTGTCTTTTCATTTCTTATGTCAAAGTGGCCTTGGATTCAAAGCTACTGTTTATAGGGTAAAAGTGCTGAGAAACAGTCAAGCGAATATTTATATGGCAATGTTGCTAAGATACAGTCAAGAGAATGTTTATGCTACAATTTTGCTAAGATACAGTCAAGAAAATGTTTATATAGCAATGTTGCTAAGATACAGTCAAGAGAATGTTTATATGACAATGTTGCTAAGATACGGTCAAGAGAATGTTTATATAGCAATGTTGCTAAGATACAGTCAAGAGAATGTTTATATGGCAATGTTGCTAAGATACAGTCAAGAGAATGTGAGTTAATTACTTGGGTGCATTTTGTTCTTGAAGGATCTGTAGCTAAAGGTGTAGAATGTTTTCCTGCCAGTTATTGGCAATTTTGTTCCCTTACTAATGACTTTAAACCCATTTGACAAATTGTCTCTAGTGTTTTCAGAGTGTATGACATACTCTATTTTTTCCTACACTCTGTCCATACAATAAAGATGAGCTTCTTTCAGCAGAGAACACATATTTTTTGGCTCACCATTAAAGGTCCATATTTATTTTGACTGTTTATTGACACCAAGTAGTAAACATAACCAATAACACAGGCATACAACATTCAGTAGTAAACATAACCAATAACACAGGCACACAACATTCAGTAGTAAACATAACCAATAACACAGGCATACAACATTCAGTAGTAAACATAACCAATAACACAGGCATACAACATTCAGTAGTAAACATAACCAATAACACAGGCACACAACATTCAGTAGTAAACATAACCAATAACACAGGCATACAACATTCAGTAGTAAACATAACCAATAACACAGGCATACAACATTCAGTAGTAAACATAAAAACAGACACAAATTACTTTAAACTTTATACAATTTAATGCTTGTGTTATACATATCAAGTATATATATATATATATATATATATATATATATATATATATATATATATATATAAAAATAAATATAAATTGTAGTTATGATACTCAATGACATATAGATATAAAATATGCAAATAGAGGAAATATAAAGTTTCCTCTTAGAACATCAACAAATAAAATTACAAAGTAGTAACATCTTTTTTCCATAAATTATAAGAATATCAAATTATTCATGGAAAAAATTAATTTGATGAAAATCGATAGAGAAAGACAAAAGTTACTTCTGACATCAAATGTGAAAGACAAAACTACTCATTACAATAAGTAAGAAAAACAATATTACTCATTGCATATATATATATATATATATATATATATATATTTTTAAATAAATATGAATCTACATCCTTTATACAACTTCTCCAAGTATTAACAGATTTCTGTTTGTTGTATTTATTTGGATAATATTTGTCTTTTCAATCTGTATGTTCAAACTAACATTTGTTTTGATGCTCATATGCACATTTTATCGCCATCATAAAAAAACAAAAACAAAATACATGAAAACTTCTTTTATGCAGCATAAATCTCATCGTTACAATAAAATAACTCAAAACAATCAATGTTTTCTAATTTTTTGTTAAATAGTCTGGTTATTGGTTACTAAACTGACGTCATTGCACTCTAGGCATACACTGGTGCCCAGTCTCCCAACAGATATCAGAGAGTTTGCATACTGATGGTTCCCATGGCTCACTGATTAAACACACCTCTCCTCACCCCCTCATGCATCCAGTTCGACTTGTACAATGGGTAACTCCAAACTGCCTAAACCGCATGATTGATTCAACATCGATTTTAGTGTCCTCATCCAACAGACAGTCAAGAGACCGAAGAACATCCCCCTTATCCATCTTCAACTCCCCAACAATCAATGCTGTTGATGCAAGCCTGTCCACTTTCTCATTACCGTAAACACCCGCATGCCAAGGACAGTATATCCACGTAAGCCTCTGGAGGTTAGAAACTTCTATAGATGACATCCACTCATACGAAATATGCCCTTCTGGATCTTGTGAAGCATCGACTGAGAGTCCCGATACAACAACCGCCCCAGTAAATGAAGTCCCAGAAAGCCAATGAAGATCAGCAGTAACAGCCGCAACCTCCATCCTCATACTAGAAGTAGTTGTCCTGTTGCCCCACTTCGCTCTGCAACAACCCTACCATGCGCATTAGCCAAGAAACCCCGGACTTCTCACCACGATGAACCGACATAATTGGTATACAACATCATCCTCCCTGGCATTATCTTCCATCAGCTGCTTAACTGCGAGATCAGCCTTCATGTTGCCCCAATCTCTACAGTCTCTTCCAGAGTAATGATACGCTGAGATAGTTGGTCATGCTAACATCCGTTGGGATCCATTCTTCCTCCTTTGGTAGGGTTTTCAACCGTAGTCACCTGGCCAATTCTTCTCTCAGCCTGGGCCATCAACGACATACCACGCTTGATTCTCATGCCCTTAACATCATTAGTGTTCTTGTGCAGTGGATGTCTCTTATCCCTAGTAACCCTCATATATGCCTTGGTCTGGGAAATTGCATGACGGGAGCGTAGTGACAGAAGGCCAAGCATATATCTCATCTTCACAATGGGGTATCTCTAGTGCAGCCCAGGACTATACGCATACCTTCATTCTGAACCCATTCGAGTCGTTCACATTGTGATCTTGATATCGTAAGAATTCCTAGTCCATAATCCACCAAGGACATAACCAGTCGATTGAACAAAAGGACAAGTAGTCTCTGCTCAAGATGTGCGGCTACCATAACTATGTGAGCCACAAGACCACGCTATCAACTTTGTATCGTTTGTTCAACATGGTGTTTGAAAGATAGACTACGATCAAAGGTTATTCCAAGATAGCGCAGCCTGTCTCTGCGCCCGATGGTATGTTCATCAAAGATTACACGGGTAGATCAGCCTTGACTATGTGATTACTCAACGAGCACCACAACATACATGCTTTTTCAGGATTGACCTGAGAGCGAGACTCTACACCAACTCGAGATGGTATGCAATGTTTTCTGAATGTCGTCAACTATCTCTCGTCTATCTGACCCAGTCCTATATATTAAGATATCATCTGCAAATGTCAATGTCTGACCCTACCCGGTTGGCTAAATTTTAGCTACATTTGCTGTGTAAATATTAAACAACACTGGTGATAGAGGAGAACCATGGGGTAATCCCGGGCATATACGTGCAGGATCCGATGTCCATGTTCCTAAACGGAGTGCACCGGTTCTCTCCATTAAAGAAGCAGCTATCCAGTTCACCAGCCAAGGATTAACTTAACATTTAATCAAAGAGCGCACTATTATTGAAAAATTCACCTTGTTATAAGCATCCTCCAAGTTGATGGCCACAGCAACAGTCTCTTTCTTGGATTGGAAGCCTTCATAAACATCATATGCAAACGTGCCAGCATTGTCCCATGTCCCTTTCATTGGCCGGTAGCTACCCATAGTGTCATGGAGGATGTGGTCAGTCTCTAAGTGACACATTACCTTTCTGGCCACTATCTTCTCTAGTAATTTGCCATATACATTTTGCAAGGTGAGTATGCGGTAGCTGCTGAGCAGTTTAGGATCCTTCCCATGTTTGTGGAGCGGTCGTAAATAACTATGAAGCCAATCCTCGGGTACCACAGCATTCTGTACACTTTTATTAAAATCCATCACAACTGCATTAATAACAGTCTCGTCCAGCTGTTTGATGTGATGATATTGGACACCATTAGGCCCTGGAGCGGTGCTGTGGCTTGCCTTGAGTGCATTAACAATATCCTCCTTTGTTATTAAGTCAATGTAAGGTTCTCCAGAGCTAGTAGTATCACAAAAAACACTCATGATATTATGGCGGTCAGTTTTATCACCTTTTTCTGTCTATTTTACTAAACGATGAAGGAACCCCTGCCCCTTTTCTGCATCTGTTGTCAATACGTCTCCTGATGAGTCACGTAAGTAGGAAAAGACTGGCTGGTAGTCCTGTTCATTTTGCGATGAAACTGCCAGAATTGATATAGAAACTTGTCACCACAGACTTGCATTATGAAAGTCTCCCATAACCCACTCTTTGCCTCACTAGCCAATCTTTGAAATCCTCAGTGGCTTTGTGACAAATAGCAGACTTTTCAGCCACATCACACAAATTTCTAGGACGCTTCTTTCGGGCTCTCTGCCATGACTTTGTAGCAGCCTCTTTTGCCAGCCATGCTTTTCAACATTTTCATTCCACCAAGGTGGTTGCAGGAAAGGAGTCCTAGCAGTCTTCTTTCTGGCAGTCTGCCACAGTATCGTAATGGGTTTTCATGATCAGTGTGGCATGGCTTGTACTGAAAGACAGATTTGGGCCTTCTGTGTTGCAAAGTATTGACCTTATTAAGAAGAACAACGGAGGGGAGATGATCACTTTCTTGAGCCCCGAGAAAAAATTTGATCGAGCAAAAGTAGCATCAGTTGTGGAGATCAGTGCCAGATCAATGACACCATCCGTGTCCTCAGGTCTAGAAGCTAATCGAGTTGGGCAGCAGTCATTCAAAATCGTCAAGTCAGAGTTTAGTAGAGAATGACACAAAGCGATACCCTGTCTATTCTCGGTAGTGTTGCCCGACTCATTTGATCGAGCATTGAAATCCCCTGCTATAAGAAACTTTGTGCATGGTACGAGGGGAAGTCAATAAGTAAGCCACAAATGGCTGTAGAAAAATAACTAAACATGATAACAACTTGAAACCAGTTTATTTTTATACATACATTGTTCCTTTATTTCTCAACATAATTTCCACCAACATTGATGCACTTATCCCATCGTTTTATCAATCCTCCCAAATCGGCTGCATAGAACTGCGGGCTCTGTTTTCTAAACCACGTTTCACTTCACATTCAACTCGCATTCACGAAATGTCTCCTGCCAAGGTGGGTTTTCAGTGGACCAAAAGGGGAAATCGTTAGGGCTAAGTCGGGACTGTAAGGTTGATGTTCCAGAACTTTCCACTGTAGTTGGTTAATTTTCTCTTGAGTTAATCGAGCCGTATGTGGTCTGGCATTGTCATGAAGAAGCAACACTCCTGTAGTAGAAGCAACAGTCCTGGGCATTTTTTTCTAATCATGAAGCATCGATAGAACTTCACAGTATGATTCAGAATTCACATTGTCACCTTTCTTTTTGAAATTGGTTAAAAGCACTCCTTGACAATCCCAGAACACCGTCAGCATGACTTTCCCTGCTGATGGTGTAACCTTGAATTTTTTGACACAAGGCGAAGAAAGATGTTTCCACTGTATTGAAGAACGCTTTGATTCTGGCTGGTAGTGATGCACCCATGATTCATCCTCAGTAACAATCCTGTTCAGCATGTCTTCTCCTTCATCTTTGTATCGACAGAGATGACGCAAGGACAAGCCAAATCGGTTCATTTTGTGTTCCTGAAGAAAGTGTGCTCAATGTGGGTACCCAGACAATTGAAGGAGGAACACAAAATGAACCGATTTGGCCTGTCCGTGGCACCAGCTGGAGTTCATTACATATAATACAAATTAGACAACAATGTAAACCTGGAAACAAAGAGCATGTAACATTATTATTGCTGAAAACGTATAAATCACAAAATAATATAACGCTGTATTTTGTTCAGCTTCTAGCCGGCGATGTAGGAGAACAAACTAATGGCAAGCTTACTTTGTTATCACTATGAAACGATTATAGAAGGTTAAACACAATTAAAAAATAACCAACTGTAAAAATACTAACGTTCCTATGAATAAAAGTAACTATAAAGAACATGAAATGACAAATTGAAATATAACTCAAACAGAATATTGAAAAATGAATTTTTTGGGGACTCAGCTGTCGTTGTGCATCAGAAGGTCATTGCTGTGTATTCAAAGTCATGGAATCATGCAGTTTTCAGTGAGATGATATATGCCATGCGTTGTTGAACTTTTGTGCAGTCAAAATGATACCATATGCTATCTAACAACAACTTATATCGAAATAGGGGGAAGACTGCAGTAAAACTTGGTAAATAGTGAAACATGTTTCACTAACAACAACTTAGGATGTTAAAGATATGTAAAATTTCCTAGTAAATGTTGTTATGTTATGTTATGCGATCAATGCCAGGGCACATTGGGCATTCCCATGCATGCTCTGTCCTGCGCTGCAGCAGCCATCCTAAAGTCCATTTGCTCACCTTACCCATGAGAAGTTGATTACTATATCTTCTCTCTCTATTTCTCTACTATCTAATTCTCGAACTCGTTCCAGTGTCTGAGACTTGCCATGTCACATAATTGAGAGCATACCGCATTGATGATATCGGCTCTGTCCATACTTCTGCCCGTTTGAGTCGGAGCATTCTGCCTACTTTCTTGCAAACAATGCCCCGACTCCTAGTAAATAAAGTGTTTGTGTTAAATAGTTATCAATGGTAAGTGGTTGATGGCTTTTGTCTGTATTATTCCAACTTCTGCCCGTTTGAGTCGGGGCATTCTGCCTACTTTCTTGCAAACAATGCCCCGACTCCTAGTAAATAAAGTGTTTGTGTTAAATAGTTATCAATGGTAAGTTGTTGATGGCTTTTGTCTGTATTACTCCAAAGTATTTTCAATGAATATCTTAATGGCAGGTATGAGTAGAAAGGAAAATATAATTTCAAGAACTTTTCACTCAAACGTCAGGTTATGCAAACCCGTTAGATGTTATATATTACAATATGTGACTGAGAGATCCGAAAAAAAACCAGTTATGAAGTTTAATCTGGTCTAAGAAAGATCTATAAAGCTATACAATAAGAAGAAATAAAATCCAGTCCATTAAAAACAGCATGAAAGTAGATAATCCTGAATAAAATATAATACAACATAAGTGAGTTTGACTGTAATAAGTTATAGTTTAATCATATTTAGATATCTCTCTCTCTCTCTCTCACGATCGTATATTTAGACATCTCTCTCTCTCTCTCATGATCATATATTTAGATATTTTTTTTTTTTCCCGATCCAGAAGCACTTGAGCTGAAAGCTCTTCGCTCGGTGTCATGGACATCGTAACCTTCGGTTCGGTGCCACGAACACCGTAAATCTGGGGAATCTGTAGCTTTTCTGCCAGTCCGCGGAGTTGAACGCGCACATACAGAGGACTTGTCACCCATAGTCCAACGTGCTACGAACACGCTGGGCACGCGGGCATATTTAGATATAATAGTTTAGTTAAACTTATTTACACTTGCACTATTTTGGGCTCTAATAAAATGTAGTAATCAAACAAGAATAATATGAGTAGGCCACTAAATTGTACTGAACATGTTGAATAAGGTTTAATATTCCTGATCACAAAGGCAACTAAGTGCAAATATTTCAGAACATTGTCACAAAATATACAACAAATACAACCTCTGGTAAAAAACTGAAATGCTTCTATTAACAACTAGACTATTTCATAAAGTTTCATCATAAGATAATAGTTTGAGGCAGAACTTGTCTCTAATATTCACTTTAAACATATTTGCGTGTGCTTCTGAACAATCTTCTTCTCTTCCACATTTACTTCTTTATAGAAATGTTGGTTAAAGGGGAAGTGATTTTTGTGTGTGCTTGTTTTAAGGCACTTTGTAAGCTGATATTCATTTTCGTAATGCTGTTCTTGATGCTGTCACTCCCCCTTTTTGGTGGTTTTCCCTCTTGCTTTGTACTCATTATACTTTTCTGTGTGGCTCTCTGTGGTAGGCGATACCAGGGCATTCTTGTCAACTGTCCAAACCATTTAATCTTTTGTTCTTTTATGAATTGCATGACTGGTTTCACATCCAGTCTTCTTCTGATTTCTTCATTTTTAATTCTGTCTCTTATTGTCACACCCGCAGCTCTTCTAAGACACCTCATCTCTGTCATTATGATTTTTGCTCATTAGCTGCTGTTATTGGCCATGTTTGACACTGGTAACATAGTGTTGGCCAGAAAATCGTTCTTATGAGATTTACTTTAGTTTTTAGCAGTATCTCTTTATGTGACAACAGTGGTTGTTAACTGTCCCAGTACCTTGATAGCTTCTGTGCAACGATTGCTGATTTCGCTATCGATACTTCCATCTGCTGTGAAAATTACTTCTAAGTATTTGGCCTCAATTGTTTGTTTTATGTCTATGTTCTGGAGTTTTATTGTAAGGTTTTCTGGTTGTCTACTTATTGCCGTTGTCTCTGTCTTTATTATAATTATTTTCCTGTTGTACTCCTCACCCTTGATGATGGTTTTGGAGAATTCCTCGTTTATGCAATCAATACTTGGTCATCTGAATGAATGTTCTGAATATTATTACAGCAAAATGAAAGTTCTGAAATATTATTACAGAACACTGCCAGCAGTTAACACTTTCCGTAGTTATTTCATCAGTTGTACAGTTATTTCATCAGTTATTTCATCAGTTGTACACGGTTTTTTCCCTCAGTTGTACATGGTTATTTCATCAGTTGTAACGGTTATTTCATCAGTTGTACAGTTATTTCATCAGTTGTACAGTTATTTCATCAGTTGTACACGGTTATTTCCTCAGTTGTACACGGTTATTTTCTCAGTTGTACAGTTATTTCATCAGTTGTACAGTTATTTCCTCAGTTGTACATGGTTTTTTCCCCAGTTGTACACAGTTATTTCATCAGTTGTACACAGTTATTTCATCAGTTGTACAGTTATTTCATCAGTTGTACACGGTTATTTTCTCAGTTGTACACGGTTATTTCATCAGTTGTACACATATTTTCAGTTGTAACGGTTTTTTCCCTAGTTGTACACATTTATTTTCTCAGTTGTACATTTATTTTCTCAGTTGTACAGGTTATTTCATCAGTTGTACACAGTTATTTCCTCAGTTGTACACGGTTATTTCCTCAGTTGTACACAGTTATTTCCTCAGTTGTACACGTTTTTTCCCTCAGTTGTACAGTTATTTCATCAATTGTAACGGTTATTTCATCAGTTGTACACGGTTATTTCATCAGTTGTACAGTTATTTCATCAGTTGTACAGTTATTTCATCAGTTGTACACGGTTATTTCCTCAGTTGTACATGGTTATTTCATCAGTTGTACACGGTTATTTTATCAGTTGTACAGTTATTTCATCAGTTGTACAGTTATTTCCTCAGTTGTACATGGTTATTTCCTCAGTTGTACACAGTTATTTCATCAGTTGTACACAGTTATTTCATCAGTTGTACAGTTATTTCATCAGTTGTACACGGTTATTTTCTCAGTTGTACACGGTTATTTCATCAGTTGTACACAGTTATTTCCTCAGTTGTACACGGTTATTTCCTCAGTTGTACACATTTATTTTCCCCAGTTGTACACATTTATTTTCTCAGTTGTACACGGTTATTTCATCAGTTGTACACGGTTATTTCCTCAGTTGTACACGGTTATTTCCTCAGTTGTACACAGTTATTTCCTCAGTTGTACATGGTTATTTCTAGTTGTACAGTTATTTCATCAATTGTACACGGTTATTTCATCAGTTGTACATGGTTATTTCATCAGTTGTACAGTTATTTCATCAGTTGTACAGTTATTTCATCAGTTGTACACGGTTATTTCAGTTGTTAATTTATTTCATCAGTTGTACACGGTTATTTCATCAGTTGTACAGTTATTTCATCAGTTGTACAGTTATTTCATCAGTTGTACACGGTTATTTCCTCAGTTGCATGGTTATTTCATCAGTTGTACACTGGTTATTTACCAGTTGTACAGGCTATTTCCTCAGTTGTACACGGTTATTTTTCAGTTGTACAGTTATTTCATCAGTTGTACAGTTATTTCCTCAGTTGTACATGGTTATTTCCTCAGTTGTACACAGTTATTTCATCAGTTGTACACAGTTATTTCATCAGTTGTACAGTTATTTCATCAGTTGTACATGGTTATTTTCTCAGTTGTACACGGTTATTTCATCAGTTGTACACAGTTATTTCCTCAGTTGTACACGGTTATTTCCTAGTTGTACATCATTTATTTTCTCAGTTGTACACATTTATTTTCTCAGTTGTACACGGTTATTTCATCAGTTGTACACAGTTATTTCCTCAGTTGTACACGGTTATTTCCTCAGTTGTACACAGTTATTTCCTCAGTTGTACACGGTTATTTCCTCAGTTGTACAGTTATTTAATCAATTGTACACGGTTATTTCATCAGTTGTACACGGTTTTTTCCTCAGTTGTACAGTTATTTCCTCAGTTGTACAGTTATTTCCTCAGTTGTACAGTTATTTCATCAGTTGTACACGGTTATTTCATCAGTTGTACAGTTATTTCATCAGTTGTACACGGTTATTTCCTCAGTTGTACACGGTTATTTCCTCAGTTGTACACGGTTATTTCCTCAGTTGTACAGTTATTTCATCAGTTGTACACGGTTATTTCATCAGTTGTACACGGTTATTTCCTCAGTTGTACAGTTATTTCATCAGTTGTACAGTTATTTCCTCAGTTGTACAGTTATTTCATCAGTTGTACACGGTTATTTCATCAGTTGTACAGTTATTTCATCAGTTGTACAGTTATTTCATCAGTTGTACACAGTTTTTTCCCTGAGTTGTACAGTTATTTCCTCAGTTGTACAGTTATTTCATCAGTTGTATAGTTATTTCCTCAGTTGTACAGTTTTTTCCCTCAGTTGTACACAGTTATTTCATCAGTTGTACAGTTTTTTCCCCAGTTGTACAGTTATTTCCTCAGTTGTACACAGTTATTTCATCAGTTGTACAGTTTTTTCCCTCAGTTGTACAGAGATTTCCCAGTTGTCCCACGTTAATTCAAGGAGGAAAATAAGCATTCCAAAAAAATTGTAACTACTTATCAATAAATAAACATATTTATATTTTATTATATGCTAATTTGAAGAAACTGACAACCTATTAGAATAACAAGGTTAAAAATTAGTAGAAGTAAAAATACAGGGTGTTTAAGATAATTGCAGCCCCATTGACAATTAAAAACTTCCCAGGTACACATTGAGTTGTGTTTATTTACTATTTAAACTGGTTCTGACTAGCTCATCCTATGTCACATTTGTTCATCGCCCCTTCCCCCCTACAATTACACATCACAAACCTTGACCTATACTATGTCGTAACTGAACCTTCTCTTTTCCCAAATACATATATGCCAGATTAGTTCCATTCACGGGCTGCATTTAAGTTTAACACCCTGTAGAAAGACTTGTATAAGGGGAAAAAATTTAATGTCGAGTGTACTGCGAATGGCATTCAACGGAATAACGCTGTGACGCAGTGTGCGGTGATTAGCATGGAAAGAGTTCACCTACCATTCAATTCTCTAATGTAGACAGATAAAAGTAACAAGGACTAAGAAAGTTACCCAACTGCTAAGTTGTGGGTTTGGGTTTGGGAAACAGCTAGAGGATATGGCAAGCAAACCTGACACAAGAATAAGAAATAGCCACTGTTTGATGGAAGTCAAGTTGATAAAAGAAGAGATGTACATGACCATTGAACGGACAAGAACTAACAGTGCGATCATTAGCAACACCATGTTTAAACATCAATTAGTAGAACAATAACATGAGAAAACAGAGATCGGAATATGAAGAAAAAGAAGAACTAAACTAAATTTTAAAAAATGCAAGAAACATTAAACTGATCTTGATAATATAATATGAGAAACTAGCTCAACAGGCTACTCAATAAGAAAGATTCTATTTGACCAGCTCACCCAGTCCTCGATCAGATCATACCGAAACATCATGAACTAACCAAGCTGGATACCGAACCTACAGAGTTGGAACTTTCCAATCAACAAACTTTCAAATGGAAAGGCATCGGGACTAGACAACATTCCTGCAGAAATCCTCAAATATAATAAGGATGTCCTCCTGCCCTACCTCTACACTCTCCTTATTTAGTGATGGATGGAGAGAGAGCATTTCCTAGACATGAGGATGCAAAGATAGTGACACTCTAAAAAAACAAATGGGATAAGGGGACTGTAACAACTACAGAGACGTCTCCTTTTAAGTGTCACAGGAAGGCTTTTGCACTAGTCCTTTCAAAATGACTACAGAAACTAGCAGAGCGTGTTCTCCCAGTCACAATGTGGATTCAGAGCTGGATGGTCAACAACTGACATGATATTTACCCTTCAACAGCTACAAGAGAAGTGCAGAGAGCAGAGTAAGCCTTTATGCATTGTTTCGGATCTGACTAAGGCATTTGACACAGTCAGCAGGCCAATTTCTTTATAAAATACTGAAGCTTTGGCTGTCCCCAAGGTTGCTCCAGTTGATTGTCTCCTTCCATGAAGGCATGAAAGCCAGCAACAAATGTTATTCTGTGAATTTTCGGAGGGAAGAGGCACCAAGGCAGACCACTGCTCAGATATAAAGATATCTGCAAAGCCTCAATGAAAACTTTTCTATAGGTCCCAGCACATGGGAAGACTAGCTGATGACAGAGTTGTGTGGAAAGCCAACTTGCAAAAGGGCGCAGAATCTTTTGAGAAGAGACTAATGATGAATTGAACGACAAGAGAAAAGTGAAAACTCGAGTTGTCATAGTAAAACACTTGCAATTGACCGTCTGTAAAGCGAAAAAGGTCATATATATATATTTGAAATAATGTCACAAGATGTGTACAGTAGGAAATTGAAGTCGGAGCCCAGTGTGCCGGAGTGTTAACGTTTTTCTCTGAAAGTTTCCAAATTAATCTGATTGTCAAAATTCTAAATGGAGTATTAATATAATAAGCCCATTGGTTGTGTAGTAGGACGCCGTATTGCTAGGTAGGCGATTGGTGTGAAGGACTGGGGTAAGGGGTTCGAGTCCCGTGTTTGTCTACTTTTTTTTGGGAAGCTTTTAATACCTATATCTGTTTATTTGTTGATAATATATATATACTTTTCGCCCTGTGTTATATATAGTGAAGGAATTCAAGTGTTATTAAAAGTTTATTAAATTCATCAATTGTGTGATAGTAAATAGAAAAAGATCGGGGTGTTACAGCGAATAGTTACCATAGCAAATATTAAGTGCTTTTAACCCCCAAGTGACCCAACAACAAAAGAAACGATCACGATTAACGCTCCGGGCCGACAGGAAGGTCAAGGACACGGACTGGACCTGTCCATGGAGAGGCCTGTGTAGATGAAACATATCAGCACACTTTGTAGCAAGTGTTGTCAGGATGTCCGAGACGGACACAATTACGAGGACAGGTCTTTCCTGTTGAAATCACGTTTACTGTGAAATGTAAACTTGACACAGCAGGGCGCCGGAACAATAGTTGTAACATGACTTCAACACAAAACTCAAGTTCAAGGTGTATCCTCCGTACCAAAGGGCTGCATGGCTGTGGAGGGGACAATCGTTAACGGAGGCAGTCAGGCTGTCAATGGGGCGACATCTGGCTGATGGGCAGCATGCCCTTGACCCCTTCCCCAGCATGAGGGTACCACTGGGCGACTGTATATTACCCTCACCATATTATCAACTAATCATGAGAAACCCAAAAAACACTAATAAATGCTTGCCGGAGCTACGGAGTACGACATCTGTGCTAGAACTGATGCAGCAGAACTACCAAAGAAAACAGGAAAAGAGGACAACTTGGAAGACGAAGAGACGTTCTGGTGTCAGGAAAAGTATGCCAAAAACCGAGAGACTTGGGTTAAAACATATCCGTATCCTATACTGGAACTGCAGGAGTGTCCGTCAACGAGGTCCAGTCTTGGAGAAACTTATTTATGAAGCAGATATAATTGCGCTCCAAGAGACTCATCTACACCAGGTGGATAGATTGAAATTTGCGGGTTTCAACGCTTTCCGCAATGACACTCATTTGGGTCAAACAGTCCTGGTTAGGAAGATTTTCCAGGCCTCGAGATGACACGTCTGCATGGAACTATGAGGGACGCAGGTCCAGGCAGTAACAATTACCGCACCAAAAAGTTCACACTTGTTAATATCTATGCCTGCAATCACAAAATGGACAAAGACGGGGGAAGATATTGCGCAAATGTCTTCAGGCTCCATCAAGTGTCATTATGTACGGTAATTTCAACGCCAGGGGAAAGCTGTGGGGTAATAGTATTGTTAATGAGCAGGGTGAGGCACTGGAAGAGGTATTAACTGAGATGGACTTTGTCTGAATGATGGCAGGCCCACACGTATACCTGCCAGACAGGAAGACAGAGATAGTGTATTTGATCTCGCTCTGGTTTCTCCAGATTTGAATGCATGGTGTCGCTGGGATGTTCTCGGACACCATGGCAGTGATCATCTACCTTGTGCAATACTGGTAAAAATCACAAGATAGAACTCAAAATCGTGCTTCGGCTTTTCACTATGACAGACACCAACCTAATGTCATAAGTCAGCTGCAGCTAAATGTATTGTTCAAATTAAAACAAGAACTTTTTCCAGCAAACACCATTGGTGGACACCTGAAGTTGCGCAGGCATAGGGGGAAAAAGGATGGCGACCAGAGCGGGGGAAAAAAGCCATAAAATCACAAAATCTCTCAGAAGAGGGGGGGGAAAAAAGCCATAAAATCACAAAATTCTCCGAAGACGGGGAAGAGCCCTGACAGAAAGAAAGAACAGTCTGGCTATACATTTCAAGCAGATTGCAAGAGAAGCCAAGAAATTATATGGAGAAATTCTGCGTTGAAATTGGAAAAGAGCAATCACTCGAAAATTTTTTGGGAGATTGCACGCAGCATGAATGGCGGTGAGAGCCCTTTTTTCAATGCCTAATCTGACTCTGGACAGTGGAGTAATTTTGAGGACAGATGAGGAGAGGGGTGAGGCGTTGTTGCATAACTTTATTCTCCAGACAGAAAAGAAAGACAGAGAGGAACGTAAAAGAATGCAACAGATTGTACACTATTCGCATGAGATGCAAACTGTCATAGACGACTTATAGAATACATTTCTGTCGATAATATCAAATCAATACTAAAGACATGCTCGGATACAGTGCCTGGTCCTGATGGTGTTCAGTACAGTCACATAAAATGTCTGGAGGACAAAGATCTTGCTGAATTATGCAAGCTTTTCAAAAAAAAGTATCCATACTGGCACTATTCCTGATGATTGACTTCACAGCTATCTGAGACCCTTGCCTAAGCCTGGAAAAGATCTCACAGGCGCAAATGGATATAGAATTATTACCTTGCAAAACACTGTCGGCAAACTGTTTGGGAAAAATTTATAGCCAGTAGAGTTTCAAATATAATGGAGACAAATGGTCTTTTTTCCTCCACTACGGCGGCTATCGCCCAGGAAAGGACACCTGGTGCAATGCAGCGGTTTTTGCATATGATGCGTATGAGGGGTTTCAGATGGGAAGGAAACGAGCAGCCGCCATTGATTTGCAGGACGCATATAAAAAATGTCTCTTACACCTTACTTTGCAGGTTTGATGGATATGCAGGTAGAGTCATAAGGTAGCACATAGGTTAGCGCATGCAGCAGCAGCCATTGATTTGCAGGACTCATATGACATTGTTTCTTACACCTTACTTATGCAGTTATTGATGGTAAGACCAAAGTTGGAGCAGGCTTGTGAGAATCTGTTCATGCTAGACTGGAGATCTGCCTCAGTGTTGGCTCAATGGTACCCCTTTACTTATGCAGTTATGATGGATATGCAGGTGGAAACACGCTTGGTCAAGTGGATTGCTGCTGCACTTTTTGAGCGCACGTTATCAATGCGTTGTGGTTCATGGACATCACAACCACAACAGGTCCTAATGACCCTTTCCTCAGGGATCACCACCCCACCAGTCCTGTTCAATGTAACACCGTAGAGATAACCACACACAAAGGGTCGGAGTTGGCAGAACAATGTCGTCGCCATGATATTCTGGTGTATCGCAGGGGCAAGGACAGAAATGAGATCATCCTGCATTACAGTGTGAGCTGAATAGGATTGGTGACTGGTGCAACGACTCGGCTAATGTGAACCCAGAAAAGGGCCCTCTCTGACATGGTTCTCTTTTAACACTCACATAGTAAAGACACCTACTCCAGTTGTCAGCATGTGTAACAAAGACGTTGACAGAAGCGAAACACTAAAATATCTTGGAATAACAGTTGACAGAAGTCTGTCATTTAAGAGCCATTTTGGGAGAACGTAATCCTAAAGGCAAGAAAAGGGCTAACCGCTCTCAAAGTTATGGCGGGGCGGATATTGAACAATGCCTGCTACTTTTTCTTTACGGGTCAGTGCTGGAGCGTGGTGGACTATGGCCTTGGTCTTCTAACAGTAAGCAGAACATCGCTGGATAAGTTAGAAAGGATCCAAAATGAAGTGATGAGGCTTATACTGGTGCACATGTGACACTTCTTGTGAGGCAATGCGCTATGTCCTTGAATTGCCAACGATGACAGACACAAGTCGCACAGGTAAAAGCGTATTTGAGAGTTTCTTGACACAAATCATCCTCTGCACAAACCATAAATGAGAACAAGGACAGGCGATTGAAGAGAGGTGATCCTGGATGGCCAAGGCAGAGGATTTATTAAACAGGTCTATACTCTAGATGAGCTGAGACACGGTGACGAATGGATGCCTATATCAGAGGATATGATTGCTTAAGCCAGGGTTATCAGCACACTTGGACGCCGCTGTAGAGAATGGGCCCCGGGCGTGCCAAAAGGAAATTCTTGCACTCATGGATCAGCACTCCATCCAGGTGATATCATTATCTACATCGATGGCTCTGCCAAGCGTGGCACCAGATCATCGTGGCTTACTTCCCGCACAACCAAACGGCGCACACTTCATGAGAACTGCGAGGCTTTTGAGACAACGACATCGAGCATGACTATAGAAATCACCGCTGCCTCCAGGGCGCTGTCATGGGTGGCTGAGCAACAGGACAGGTTACCCATATGATCATCATATCAGACTCGATGAATATGATTCAACTGATTGAATCTGGGAAATATGCGGTGGAATGGGTGGACATCATTCAGAGATCACATCTCAAGAAAATGACTTGGCTGTACATGCCTGGACGTGCCGGAGTGCGGGGTAACGAGTGTGCTGACTCTCTTGCAAACAGTGCCCCGACTCAAGTGGGCAGGAGCATGGACAGAGCCGATATCATCAACGCGGTACGCTCTCAATTGTGTGACATGGGCGGGTCTCAGAAACTGGGAAAGGGTTCGAGAATTAGGGGAAGTTTGGACATGCCAGACAGTGTCGTCTTCATGGTAGAGATTTTGTCTGATCGACTGGTAATGTCAGTGGTAGATTACGGACTCGGGGAAATTTTCATATCAAGATCACAATGTGAACCACTCGAACGGGGTTTAGAATGAAGGTATGTATAGTTCTGGGCTGCACTAGAGATACCGATTGTGAAGATGAGATATATGCTTGGCCTTCTGTCACTACGCTCCCGTCATGCAATCGCCCAAACCAAGGCATATATGGGTTACTGGATAAGAGACATCCACTTCCCCAAGAACACTAATGATATTAAGGGCATGAGAATCAAGCGTGGCATGTCGTGGATGGCCCAGGCTGAGAGAACAATTAGCCAGGCGACTACGGTTGGAATTTACCAAAGGGAAGAATGGATCCCAACAGAGGTAGCATGATGAAATATCTCAATGTTATCATTACTCCTGGAAGAGAATGTAGAGATTGGGGCAACATGAAGGCTGATCTCGCAGTTAAGCAGCTGATAGAAGATAATGCAAGGATGATGATGTTGTTGTATATACCGATGGGTCGGTTCAACGTGGTGAGAAACCGCTGGGGCTTTTGGCTAATCGCATGGTAGGGGTTTTTGCAGAGCGAAGTGGGGCATCAGGACCACAACTTCTAGTATGAGGATGGAGGTTGAGGCTGCACTGCTGCCCTCCATTGGATTTCGTGACTTCATTTACTGGGGCAGTTGTTGTATCTGACTCTCAGTCGATGCTTCACAAGATCCAGAAGGGCAGGTTTCGATGAGTGGATCTCGCCCATAGAAGTTTCTAACCTCCAGCGGCTTACGTGGATATACTGTCCTGGGCATACGGGTGTTTACGGTAATGAGAGCGGACAGGCTTGCATCAACAGCATCGATTGTTGGGGAGTTGAAGATGGATAAGGGGATATTCTTGTCTCTTCGAGACTCTCTGTTGGATGAGGACACTAAAATCGATGTTGAATATATCAAGCAATTTAAGCAGTTTGGAGTTACCCGTTGTTCAAGTCGAACTGGGTGCCTGAGAGGCAGAGTGAGAGGTGTGTTTAATCAGCAGCCACAGGGAAACCCTCAGTATGCATACTTCGATATCTGTTGGGGGGACTGAGCACCATGGGTCTGCCCGGAGGCAGTGACGTCAGTTTAGTAACCAAACCAAAACCAGTCGTTTTCATGGTAGAGAGAGAAGATATAGTAATCAACTTCTCATTGGGTACTGTGAGCAAATGGACTTTGGGATGGCTGCTGCAACGGAGGACAGAGCACGAATAGGAATGCCCAATGGGCCCTGACGTCGATCGTATAACATAACATAACATAACATTGACAAACTTTCATTGGATGATAGCTCAAATAAGATATGAAGATAACTTAACTCCCTTCCGTACCTATAACTGCCCCAGAGTGTACCAAGATTGTATATTAAAATAACCCTACTACCGCACACTCCACCAATCATTGTTTTAAGTAAAGTTACTGCAAAATTGACATCGCATTCTTATCCCAAATTTTCCCGATTGTATCTACAGCAAAGCTATCATTCCTACATCGTGTCCGATCTGAAGTTTGAACATTTGTTAATTGTATGAAATTTAATATTTACAAGTGGAAAATTTTACAAAAATTAATTCAGCCACATCATGTTTTTCAAATCAGTAGTGAATGTCAACGACTCGTTTACTGTGGTTGATGGCGACATCATGTAAAGGATATGCCACGATTTTCATTTCAATTAAGAATAAAAATTTTATTTTTAATGGATAACTAATAAACAAAAGTAGGAGAATTAACATTTCAATGAATATGTTTAAGAGTAAAAATTTTATTTTTAATGGATAACTAATAAACAAAAGTAGGGGAATTAAATTGAAATTCATATCAAGGAAACAAAATATAAAATTCAGAAGTGTACATCAACTGAGAACGGGGTAAAAAAAACATTGATAAAATCCTTGACTGACAACTTGAACACAAATTAAAAGAGATTTATAAATATCATTATAAACATTTGTGTAAATTAATAAACATATTTTATTGCAATGACACAAGCAATAAGAAATGCAATAAAACGAATCACAAAATCTTGGGCCAATGGTTAGAAAAATATTCTCAAACTCTACACATTGGGGGAAACAATGCAGATTCAATAATTTGTCCAAACTGATAGACAAACTGATTCAATAATTTGTCCAAACTGATAGACCAAACTGATTCAATAAAAACATGAAAAATGACATTATTCCTGAGTATGTAACATGGGAAGTTATATAGGCACTTGAGGATTGACCTTGATCTCACACATCTTAAAGCATATTGATAACATTCCAGTTGAACAATTTATATCTCCAACAATATTAGCAGATGAAGATTAGTGTAGGAAGACTTGCCAACAGATCTATGTAAACATATCCTTGTGAACAAACTTCTGTGAACAGATCCCTGCGAACAAATCCCTGTAAATATTCCCTGTGAACATAACCCTATGCACAAACTTCTGTGAACAGATTCAGTGAGATATCCTGTGAACTTATAACTTCTGTGAACTTCTGAGAAATTTATGTGAACATCCCTGTGAACATATCCCTATGAGAAATCTCTGTGAGTGAAGGCTACTTCTTAACTGACACTTCATAAATTCAAAATGAAAATAATTTGTTTACTCTAACCAAAAAAAAAAACAAAAATATTTTAAACCTCCAACTTAATATTTTTTTTAAAAAGTCAACTTTACAAATGTTGAATGATGTTATGGAAAATATTGGGTATTGAAATATTGAAAAAGACATGTAGAAACTATGAAGGCCACTGTGTCAAATTAACACTTTAAAATAAATCTGACTTCTCTTCTGTTTACTGACATCAAACCAGAATATTTTAAAAAGCACAAAATATAAAATTGGGTGTGAGAATGAGAATATTAAAAGTATAACAGCAGTGATATATGCCAGACAGCCATGTGTTGCTGGGGCCCCCAAGAAGCAAAAGAATAGTAACACTGCAACCTACAAAGCATGTCATAAGAAGCGACTGAGGTAGGGGCCTAGAGAAACAACCCTAGTAAATAAAAAGCATCGCAGAAATCAGATGTGCTGGCCTACTTGTAGGTGCATAACTGGGACAGCGTACAATCGCTCTTAGGTTCAGATCACATACAAATCACAAGGAGTGGTTAACAAGTGGTCAATATGGGGCGAAGAAAAAGAAGAATATGCCAGACAAACTTCAAGAGAAACAGAAAACCTTGCTATGTTAAGTATTAAAAAATAGGTAATCATGTGTAATTCAACATCTTGTTATTCACATCAATGTGTTAACTCTAATGCTATATGTTTTAATTATAAACAGACATATCAGAAAATTACAGTGCATTTCATACAAATGTATAAATATATATGAGGAGTCAATAAGTAAGTCACACAGTTCTGTGGGATGGCAGATAAATGTAGTTGGGGTTTTCTAAAGGTGTCATTAGGTGACAGCAACATCAAACTTTTTATTCCGTTCTTCAGGTGGCACTAGGGGGTTTCATGCGAGCGCATAAATAAAATGGTGACTGTAATTACGGAGGTACAACCAAATAGCAACATCTGTTGTGCGTTTGTGTGGGCAAAAGGACTGCCTGCAAAGGGCATTCATAAGGAAATGCTTCCTGTTTATGCTGACAAATGTTTGTCCGAAAGCGGTGCATAGCTGGAGAAACATTTTTCAAGGACACTCTAAAATTGTTGATAAAATCCAATCTGGTCATCCTGTTGAGATTGCAACAGAAGCATCTGTGCAGCAGGTGGAGATGATTAGAGGTGACAGACGAGTAACAATAGACTCTGTAGCATCTGAATAGGGTGCTACATGGTTCAGCCTACAGCATAAGCATGATCGGGGTTGAAATTTAAGAAAGTGTGCTCAAGGTGATACCCAGACAATTGAAGGAGGGAACACAAAATGGGCCGATTGTGTCTTCATCATCTCTGTGGATACAAAGATGAAGGAGAAGACATGCCGAATAGGATTGTTACTGGGGACGAATCATGGATGAATCAAAATCAGCCTGAATCAAAGCATGTTTCAATGTAGTGGAGACATCCTTCTTCGCAGTGTGTCCAAATATTCAAGATTACGCCCTCAGCAGGGGAAAGGGTTTTGCTGACGTGTTCTGGGGGTTGTCAATAAGTACTTTTTAAACCCAAATTTCAAGAAGAAAGGTGACAATGTGAATTTGAATCGTACTGCGACGTTCTATCGATGCTTCATGATGAATTCTAAGAAAACGTCCAGGACTGCTGACTAGAGGAGTGTTGCTTCTTTATGACAATGCCAGACCACATCCGGCTCGATTAACTCAAGAGAAAATTAACCGCTAAGGTGGGAAGTTCTGGAACATCCACCTTACAGTCCAGACTTAGCCCCCCAGCGATTTCCACCTTTTGGTCCACTGAAAACCCACCTTGGCGGGAGACATTTCGCGAATGACGCCGAAGTTGAATGTAAAGTGAAAACATGGTTTAGAAGACAGAGCACGCAGTTCTATTCAATCAGTACATCAATGTTGGTAAATTTTGTTGAGAAATAAAGGGGCAATGCATGTATAAAAATAAACTAGTTTCAAGTTTTATCATATTTAGTTATTTTTCTACAGCATTTGTACCTCTTATTGACTTGCCCTCGATTATGTTAAAATTTACAAAACTGACATTGCATTATTGCAGTCAGATATCACCGAGTTGTTAAATCCATTTATGATGAATAGGGGCCCCGTTTCTGATGGACAAGGATTTATGTGAGATGAATTACACCATTCAACATCCAGAGTCACACTTTACTGAACTTCAAACCAGCTGTCAAATAAAAACAAATAGAGCACTCATTAAATTTCACCTTCATAGACAATTCAACAATTCCACTCACATCTTTCTTCTTCATATACCTCATATCAAACACTTGTTAAACTACTCTTTGTGATCTGTATGTGATCTGAACCTAAGAGCGATTGTATGTTGTGACAGTTATGCGCCTACAAGTAGGCCAGCACATCTGATTTCTGCTTGGTTTTTTTTTACTAAGGTAGCTTCCCTAGGCCCCCACCTCAGTTGACTTTTTGACATGCCTTGTAGGGCACAGTGTTATTTTTCTTTGTTCCTCTTGAAAAGCCCCGGCAACTCATAGGTGCACTTACATCTTTAACATGTAATGTGATTACCAGTCTTTGATTACTTATCTCTAAGAATGATTACTCAGGACAATTAAAAGTTATATATGTTACATCTATGTTTAACAAGTTGTTATATATGTTACATCTATGTTTAACAAGTTAATATATGTTACATCTATCTTTAACAAGTTAATATATGTTACATCTATCTTTAACAAGTTAATATATGTTACATCTAACTTTTAAAAAGTGGTTATATATGTTACATCTATGTTTTAAAAAGTTATATATGTTACATCTATGTTTAACAAGTTATGTATGTTACATCTATGTTTAACAAGTAGTTATATATGTTACATCCATGTTTAACAAGTGGTTATATATATTACATCCATGTTTAACAAGTGGTTATATATGTTACATCCATCTTTAACAAGTTAATATATGTTACATCTATCTTTAACAAGTTGTTATATATGTTACATCTATCTTTAACAAGTTGTTATATATGTTACATCTATGTTTAACAAGTTAATATATGTTACATCTATGTTTAACAAGTTATATATGTTATATCTATGTTTAACAAGTTATATATGTTACATCTATGTTTAACAAGTTGTTATATATGTTACATCTATATTTAACAAGTTGTTATATATGTTACATCCGTACAAGCTATTATTGTTTATGTTACATCAGGATAAGTCTATGAAACATAATTTCCATTTCTGACTGAGATAACAGTCTATGGTCTATGACTACAGTCACTCGCTGAGATAACAGTCTAAGGTCTATGCTCAGTCATCACTGAGATAGCAGTCTATGACTATAGTCACTCACTGAGATAGTGGTCTATGACTATAGTCACTCGCTGAGATAGTGGTCTATGACTATAGTCACTCACTGAGATAGCAGTCTATGACTAAAGTCACTCACTGAGATAGCAGTCTATGACTATAGTCACTCACTGAGATAGCAGTATATGACTATAGTCACTTACTGGGGATAGCAGTCTATGACTACAATCACTGACTGATTATTATTAACAATGACTGTCTCATCAGTCTGAATGTTATTATCAAATTGATAAATGAAAGCCACATTGTTTCTGTGATGTTTGCAATGATCAACAGAGCTCACAATATCTTCATGTATGGATGTCACATTGTTTCTGTGATGTTTGCAATGATCAATAGAGTTCACAATATCTATTAAAGGATGTCCGTTGTTTCTGTGATGTTTGTAATGATCAACAGAGAGGACAATAGGTTCATAATGACTTGTATATTTGGCAGAAACACATTCCTTTAAGGGGGATTTGGGGGTTGAAAATCAAAAATCTATTTTCGTTGTTTTCATATTAATATAAAATTTATATACATTTGAAAGAGTATGACTTAGAATAGTAGAAAAATTAGTAAAAAAAAAAAGTAGTAGCACATGGAAACAATACAACATGGCCAAAAAAAAATTTAAATCTAAGGCTTTGACCAAGAATATAATGAATTTGTTCACTTAGGGGCAATTGTAATATCTAAAATATTACACATGATTTTAGGATATATTAAATATTTAATTTTTTATAAATTTTGGGTAAAAATTCCTCAAAATTTGGTCAAAAAGCTGTTTTTGGGGTATGTTTACACAAAAATTCATAAAAATGTAATATTTATTTTATCCTAAAAAGGATGTGTAATTTTGGGAGATATTACAATTGCTCACCTAGAGTGAAAACAGAATTCATTTATATTCATTAACTTCAGAGCCTTAGGATTTGAAATTTTGGGCTTGACGGACATTTTGTATTGTTTCCATGGAACGTTAATTTTTTTTTCCCATTTTTTTCTACTATTCTAAGTCATAATCTTTCAAAATTGTTATACATATTCTACATTAATACCAAAGCAACGAAAAAAGTTTCAAGACCAGAATCCCCAAGATTACCTTCATCATTGCTGTAGCAGTTTGGACAATGCAGTTTGTTAATCCTGACCCTAACATCTGCTCCATGATCACCAGCTCCAAGCGAAGCATGGCATACCCAACATCTAAAACACTGAACATGAAAGTAGAGTCCGAGTGATTCAATCACCATTGCTGCTCCATAACCTGATATTAGAGTGGATGATGAGATCTTTTTCAATTAATCACATTAATCCAATACCAGTCTGACATTGACAATACAGAAATATCAGTCTGATATTGATATTACAGATATACCAGTCTGACATTGATATTACAGAAATACCAGTCTGACATTGATTGATATTACAGAAATACCAGTCTGACATTGATATTACAGAAATACCAGTCTGACATTGATATTACAGAAATACCAGTCTGACATTGATATTACAGAAATACCAGTCTGACATTGATATTACAGAAATACCAGTCTGACATTGATATTATAGAAATACCAGTCTGACATTGATTGATATTACAGAAATACCAGTCTGACATTGATTGATATTACAGAAATACCAGACCGACATTGATATTACAGAAATACCAGACTGACATTGATATTACAGAAATACCAGTCTGACATTGATATTACAGAAATACCAGACCGACATTGATATTACAGAAATACCAGTCTCACATTGATATTACAGAAATACCAGACTGACATTGATATTACAGAAATACCAGTCCGACATTGATATTACAGAAATACCAGTCTGACATTGATATTACAGAAATACCAGTCTGACATTGATATTACAGAAATACCAGTCTGATATTGACAATATAGAAACACCAGTCTGATATTGACAATATAGAAATACCAGTCTGACATTGATATTACAGAAATACCAGTCTGACACTGATACTACAGGAATACCAGTCTGACATTGATATTACAGATATACCAGTCTGACATTGATATTACAGATATACCAGTGACATTGATATTACAGATATACCAGTCTGACATTGATATTACAGAAATACCAGTCTGACATTGATATTATAGAAATACCAGTCTGACATTGATATTATAGAAATACCAGTCTGACATTGATATTACAGAAACACCAGTCAGTCTGAAAAACCGTTTGTGCCGGTCAATGTGTATGCCTGTAATACGAAAGTGGACACATAGAAATGGCAGTGTTTGCATAATATTATAAGTCATGAGAGCAATAACGTCATTTTCTGTGGTGATTTCAACGCAAAGGGTAGATCATGGGGTAAAATTTCCTTGAATACACAGGGAGAAGAGCTCGAACTAGCACTTGAGACCACAGAATTGTTGTGCCTCAATACCAGCGGTGTCACTAGAATTGCGAGTCGACCAGGAGATGAGGATAGTGTTATTGATTTGGCACTTGTACCCCCCACTCACTGCTGTGTGCAGATGGGGGATTTAGGGCACCATGGCAGTGACCACCGCCTTGCAGCATACTGGTGAACAAGGTAGATCAAAAGTACAGGCCCAATAACTCACTCTTTCCAGTACGACACCACAGGGAAAGACGTTGTCAGTAAAATAAGGTGTGTAAAACGAGGCAAGCACATCAACAGTAGTAAATGTTTGGAACAACCACCCTGGTGGGATGGGGGTGGAAAAGGGTGGGTAGACAAGCGTGTGCTGTTGCCAGGAAGGTGGCAAACTGCCAGGAAAAATGGAACTACCCATCCGGGATGACATCTTGCAGTTGAAAGAAGATATGAATAATAAAAAAAGGGTGTTTCAAAGCTTTTGCAAGGGGTAAAAAGTGAGAAGTGGGCTGAGTTCTGTCACGGGTGAGCAACGCATAAATCGTTGAATCTGTTCTGGCGATTGCATGAAGTATGAATGGTACAGTGAAGAATCGGTTTGTTCCTGACTTCCAAAGCATGGATCTTACCTGGCAGAGGACAGATGAAAACAAGGGTAGGACTCTGTTCTGCTCTACTTTGCTCTAGAGCATAGTGACCAGAAAGACATGGTAGGGTGAAACACTGCAAGACAATCCATTGTAGCTAAATGTCAGAACCAGGAATTAGACGAAGATGATTTAATGACGGTGGAGGAAATCAAGGATGCGGTACGGAGAGCAACAAATGGTGCACCTGGTCCAGATGGCATATGGTATGGTGATATTGGCGAGTTGTCTGATGGGGAGTGGGAAGAACTGGCTGGCATATACAACAAAAGCATTACGACTGCAGTAATCAACGAAGAATGGGTTTCACAGCTACTTAGTACCTCTGCCAAAGCCTGGCAAAGACCACACAAAAATTCAGGGCTATCGGGTAATCACCATGCAGAATACAATAGGCAAGTTGTTGGAGAAAATAATTGCCAGGAAAATATCCTGCCAACTAGAGAGGTTTGTTTTTTCCACCCCACCCTTGGGGGGGTACCGCCCAAATAGAGAGACATGGTGCGAAAGGGGTTTTTCCCCCATGATGCCCCATGGGGGTTTTCCGGGCATTGAGACAGGGCTGCTGCAAACCTTGAAGATTCCTATAATAGAGTGCCTTTGCATTTTTAATGGCAAAATTTGGGCCAACTCAATGTCAGCCCATTCCCCCTTAATTGGATCTTTTTTTTCCCTCTTTCAGCAAAAAGTAGTGTTTAAATGTGGCAGATGGGCGTCACCCCCAAAACCAATCCACCCTGGCTTACCCGGGGTTATCATTATCCCCGGTGTTGTTCAATGCCTACTGTGAGAATCACAAAAGAAGATCATGGGAGAGGAAGGACAATGTCATATGCAGATGATGTTTGGTTTCGTCAGGGCAAGGAAAAGAGAACAGCTTGTGGAGGAATTTCCCAGCGAACCGCCCCATAGGTAGAGGGAGGGAAGCAGGGCATTGGTAAACCCCCACAAAAGCAGCGGTGACATGGTTTTGTGTTCAGAGGTGGTGTAGCGATAAGTCTATGAAATATCTGGGGCTGCATTTTGATCGTAGTCTAGTTTTTACAAAACACATAGCTCATGGGGATAATGAAGGGGGAGGAAAGGTTTAATTGTGGTGGGGGTAATGGCTGGGGGCGGATTGTGAGCAGCGTCATCTTTTTCCTTTTATACCAGGGTCTGGTCCTTTCTGTGTTGATTTGGGGTCTGGCACCCACCCAGTCATAGTCAGATAAAACGACTGGAAAGAATACAAAACGAGGCTAAAGACATGTGCAGGTTGATGCGCTATCTTCTTGACTACCCTCCATGGAATATAGAAACGGGATGAGCCGGGGCCCCAAAACCTTGGTTGCTGACACAAACACCCCTTTTACACAGGGAAATAAAAAGAAAAAAAGGGAAATAGGTTAAAAAGAAAAATCTTGGAGGGGTTTTGGGGCCGGGGACTGTATTGAACAGGTGTGTACACTTGAAGCATTGACCCCGGTGAAGAATGGATACCAGTCCCAACGGGGAAAATCAATACATCATTTTCTGTTCATCAAAACTTAATAAAGTCCCAGACAACACAACCCACTTGTCGAGTTCCGATTCAGGCTTTAATTTCTGAGAACGCATCTGAGCATGATGTAATCATTTATAGGGATGGTTCGGTGATTCGACATGTCCCGGGCTGGGCTTTCACTGCCCCAGGTCGGAGATGTTGTGAAGGAAGACAGGGTTTTTGCCGGACTACAAAAGCAGTCCCCCATAAAATCATGGTTTCCCTAAAGCGATGATTTGGCTGGAATCACAGATTTTTTATCCATGCATTTTTTCTCAGTGACTCAAATGAGATGTCGGGAAAGGGTTGAAACGGGGATGGGCTAGGAGACTTTGGGATGGAGTCGCTGGGGAGGTCTAGACTGAAAAAGATCACTTTTTTTTTTGTGCCAGGGCATGCAGGTGTAAGGGGAATGAACGTGGAAAAAGGGTTTGCAGGTATGGTTGCTGTCCCGGGGGAGAAAGGACAAGGCTGATATTAAAAATTTCCCTTGGGGAGAGAGGCGGGGTCAGTTCCGGGTGGCGGTGAATCTAACCTAACCAGACTGATATTACAGAAATACCAGTCGGCTTGATATTACAGAAAAAACCAGTCTGACAGATATTACAGAAATACCAGTCTGACATTGATACTACAGAAATAAAGTCTGACATTGATATTACAGAAATACCAGTCTGACATTGATTGGTATTACAGATTTTCCCCATCTGACATTGATATTAAGAAATACCAGTCTGACATTGATATTCAGAAATACCAGTCTAACATTGATATTACAGAAATACCAGTCTGACATTGATATTACAGAAATACCAGTCTGACTTGATTTCCCAGAAATACCAGTCTGACATTGATTAGTATTACAGATATACCAGTCTGACATTGATATTACAGAAATACCAGTCTGACATTATTTTAAGAAATAATCTGACATTGATATTACAAAAATACCAGTCTGACATTGATCTCCCAAAATACCAGACAGACATTGATACTACTTCACATTTTGACTGTTCACTCAAGTGCAATGATGATGGTCCTATCAATCAATCAACATTTTGAGTGGGAAAAAAAAAAATTGCGGAAGACAAAATCAACTACAACAGCACATGAATTCATTGTAAAGCATGTACAAAATGAAAAACAACAAACAAAAAACAGAGACCTTGAAAATAAGCAGAACAAAGCCCAAACAAACATACAAATAGATAACACCAGAGTAAAGCAAGTTTCTGAATTCAAATATTTAGGCAGCATTTTCACACAG